>JAPQWV010003389.1:0-42044 GCA_027422505.1 Craterostigma plantagineum
GCTACAACCAAGAATTTATTATATTTTTTTGTTATCAGAAGTGCACAATATTTATATTTAGTCAATTAGTATTATTACGACGACAAAGAGAGCAACAAAATTCTTACTTGACCATGTATTATTGCACATTTACTCCTTTTGCAAGCAGCTCGTCCACCTAATTAAAACAAATCGAATTAATAAGAAATCAGATAAAAGCTTAAATTTATAAATATAGTTAACTTTTATGCGTTTCAAACTTATTGTTCCTCACTAATCCCGGCTTCATGAAATCTAATTCAAGTGCATCAAAGACAAGATCTGATTGCTGTCCCCATCTGCAACCAAGAGAATATCACGCCACATTTATATAAACATACAATATTTAAACAAATAATATATAATTATTACGAAATTACACAAAGCTTACTAAAATCTTTAGGTATAATCTTCAACTTTTTCTTGATCTCACCGTTCATTAGGGTATCAAGATCACCATCGCCACCGGGCGTTTTCGGCCTCAAAGAATTCAAATATTTAGAGTATCGAATTTTTGGGATAATATTTCCGAGGATAATAGTGACGACGAAGATGACGATACAGGGTCCATGTTTGAATCCAGGAGAGAAAATTATAGAAATCCTAGTAAAATAAAATATATAATTAGTTAATTCCAAATATTGTACTTTTAATATATGTACCAACCACTGAGTTACTGCTGGAGCTAATAACATCTTCGAGCTGGCTCCAAGTATTAGTTGCATCAACATACTTTCCAGCACTTATGTATTGTTTTATCTTCTCTGCTAAGCTGCATTTATTATTATTGTATCAAGATGTGTAAATAATTAAATAATTGGTCATGATATATAAATTAAAATAAAGAATGTTGACCTGTTTGATTTGGCCAATCCATTGTCATCTATCCTGACACATCCTTCAGAAGTGGACCCCATGAAAGCTGCAGATTTATTGCATGTGAAATCATGGGATCAAGAATCGTTATTGGCTTTACTACACTATAAAGTATAAAGTCCATTTATTCTATAAAAAATAAGAATAAATTTAATAATTAAAGAAAGCATTACCACAAAGTCTTCTGGTGAAATCCATGAGTCACCAACGCAATTCCTAGCAGAAATTACAATGTTAATAAGTGAAAACTATCAATCATAGTGAAGATGTCTATTATATATATATATATAAATAAATTACCTCAAGTTTGAGCTTTAATTTCCAGCCTCAATAGCCTTGAGAGCTGATAAACCAAGCGTGACAGCGTACTTTCCTCCATAAGACTCGGCCACAATATAAAGTGGATTTTTTTTGCAGACTTACATTTCTATTAAAAATGTTAATTAAAAGCTTCGTCAAATCAGCTGCTGCCTCTTTCATCACTCTTCACAAACAGCTTCGTATCTTCACAAAACTGTACCCAGTCCCAACTGGATTATCCTGCAATAATAATATTAATAATCATATTTCAAGAAAAACCCATAATTAATTCTCAGTGAAACAGTGATAAAATCGACTCTTTGAACAATTGAATATGTGTTCTTATTACCACAAAGAGGAGATCAGCTACTCTGAGCCATGTTGAGTTTCTTGGTTTCAAGTATGTGTCAAAGGGCCAACCTCTCGAAGTTTCCAATTCCAACGCCAGAAGCTCCCTTTTATTTGAACATTAACTAAAAAATTGAACTAAAATAAAAGCTGAAAATATTTATATAATATTTACTTACAGGTCCGCCTTGTAGCCAAAGAATCACAGGCCATGGCTTGCTTAGATCTTTACTCCTATATGGGCTTTTGTAGTACCACCAAACATGTGTGCCTCTGTAAAAAATGCTTAAACAACTCTTATATATATATATAGACATATGTATGTAATAGAGAAAAGATTGAATTTTTTGACTTACTTGGCCTGACTTCAACATAGCCCCAAGACTCTGAACCATCTTCTGAAGTTGCAGCATTGGTCAACGCAATCAAGAATGTAGTAATAAAGGGGAGAATAAAGATGGCTTTGTTCATCTTTGTGTAAGAACTTTTTGGGTAAAGATTTCAGTGCATTAGTGTGTGGTATATAGTGGGTTAGATCTGTTTTTATAGTCAGAGGAGAGTGATGAAATATTGATGATTGGTTGATGAAAGCAATAAATTTTGGACAAGAAAAAAGGTTTGACTTTGGGGTTTGAGATGTCGTAGTCACGGCTGAGGATGCGTGGGAAACTAAACTTAAAATGTGTCCGAAATTTTATACTTTTTTTTAGTTTTTGTTTTTTATTTCTTGGAATGTTCGTGCTTTGCTGCCTCGGTGATATTCGCTGTAAATGACATTTGGCTTGGTTAGTTCCAGCAATTTATTGGACTAATAATTTCTACATTAGTCGAATAGGCAATAATGAATATTCAAAGACTTGTTTTGCTTGTTTCCGTCGAGATGTGAATTGACAACATCGAAATGTTTATTTTAATAGGTTATAAAACTAGATAGTAAAACTATTTGGAAAGGTACTGAAACATTAAGTTGGAGATTCGCTTGACGTATGATTAGGGTTGTCAACGGGGCGGGTTCGGGGCGGGGATCCAATCCCCGTCCCGTCCCCGCGATGCATTCGGGGACAAAACTGTCCCCGTCCCCGTCCCCGTCCCCGCCGGATCCCCGCGGGGCGGGGATTCCCCGCGGGGATTCATATTTTTTTAAAAAATATATATTTTTAACATAAATATAAAATTTGGATATTTTTTGTTATAAATATTATATAAATTATAATTTTTAAATATTAATTGTATTATTTAATATTATTTAATCTATTTTTTGATATTATTTTATTATTATTTAAATTATAATTAAAATTATATATATTTTAATATATAATATAGGTTCGGGGCGGGGCGGGGAACGGGTCGGGATCCCCGCGGGGAAAAATCAGTCCCCGTCCCCGCCCCGCGGGGATAACAACTCGGGGATTCCCCGCCCCTTTCGGGGCGGATCCCCGCGGGGACGGGGAATCCCCGCCCCACTGCCATCCCTACGTATGATGCGTTATTATCCAAAGATAAATGTTAGGGGTATTTGTTTCAGGTGATCCAACATTACGGTGATACGCACATCACGGTGATGTGAGTATCACCGAAATGTAGATCAAGATGATATGTCATCCGTGTGTTTGTTTTAAGGTGATATTTCATTTTTCAGATCAATGTGATATTGGAGTATTATGTTTGTTTAATCATTGTGATGTGTAGGGTGATGTTGTATAAATGTCATCTTTGACCTTATACATATGATTTAAATAATATGTTAAATTGGTTTAAGGTGATATTTTAGGTGATAACGAGCATTATTTATATTTATACTTTTTTAAATATAAGTTTAATATTTTTAAATAACTAAAAATTTTTAGGATTTAATTATGTTAATCATGTAATTAAAATATTATAATATAGGTAATAATGTTAAAATATGAGGGATATTTTCGTCCATTAAAAATTTAGATAGGATCACTCCATCACCGTGATGTTGGATCACCTAGTTTTTTGGGGTGATCTGAAATATCAAATACCACCCCATTTTCATCAGCTAGGTGATTCATCATTCCGATGATGACTTATCACCTAGACTAAACAAACACGGTGATAAGTGGTAAGTAAACGAGAGAATCACGGTGACGTTTTGAAAGATCACCCAAAATAAACACCTCTTATTGAAAAAATGTTATTTTACAATAACAGATTCATCTATATAAAGATTAATTCTATAGTTTTTTTTTGTTACAAAAGCTTTCAATTGTTTTCAACTCAAATTTACTAATAAAAAAATATATTACTAGTTGATAAGAAGAACTAAAGTGATAAAATGCCAAAATTTGGGACTATGTGGACCATGAAAGCGTGAGGTAAGTGGTGGTCACACGAATGTAATAAAATATGTTTTCGTTCATATTGTAATCTATTTTGACAAATTCAAAATCTATCCCAATTGAGTTTTCAGATTTCAAAATGACAAAATTGATAAAATACAGAATCATTCTGAAATCTCTCACCACTCAATAGAATACACAATCACGACAATTATACGCACTTATTCATCATTGTTACCCCCGGATTTAACCGGTAAAATATCCGAGTCTAATAAAAAACTGGCGGGAAATACCATGCGAAAATACCTCCCGACCGAGAAACATCTCCCGCCGAAAAGATATCCCGAGGCGACACCCCGCGAAAAACATCCCCGAGGCGACATATGCCCGAGGAGCACTGCCGAGCCATTAGGAGCAGTTACAGAACAAGGCTACCACTTGTTTTGCCTCATTAAGGTCCTGAACGTAGTGGGTACAAAACCAATCCCATGCACACTCGTAGTGGGGCAGAAAGTGGGTGGTTATTGTATGCCCTATCTCGAAAGGCATATCACCTATATATATACAGGTGGCTGGGTATTGTTATAAGAGTGGGGACTTGCTCGATCACTTGAGACAACTCTCTCAACTCTCTCTTTTGCTGGAATGAAGATATACGACAACTGTTCATCATTTTCACACCATCTCTATCACTCTACTGCTTAATCTACATCTCATCGCATATTACTCCTCTCTCTCGCTGAACAAGGCACTCGACAACAGCCAGACCACATACGAGGATGCATTTCTCGTAGCCGAATGTATCATTATTTCATACTCTCTCTCTTTAGTTCTTGATTCATTTAACGTCGACGAACAATAAACTGACTTGAGCGTCGGAGGGGCGTCGCCGAAACGGCGACCTTTAGCTCCTCTTTTTGTGGTATTTCAGGGATCAATTGAAGATGAAGACGACGAACTCGAAACGGCGACGATCCGATAACTTCCAGCGCACCATTGGTGCGTCGGGATATTTTTTCGACGGCATCAATTGGCGCCGTCTGTGGGAAACAGATAAATAAATGAAGGTGCACTTGGGAGAATCGGGAATCTTACGATTGTTTCGAGCTCTCGTCATCACCAACTATCGAGTTCGCCGCCTTTGTGAGAGTCGGGAACGAAGAGGGCATTAGAACCACAAGCTCGCTTCGCCTCCCCGAGCACACCATCGCTACCCTTCATAAGAACAATTGCAGGCAGCCCGCCACATGCGCAATTCCCGGGCAGCTGTTGGAATGGACCGGCCGTCGTCGCCCTTGGAAGCAAAAAATGAGACATCGCAAAACAGCAATTGCGAGCCTGTCGCACCTCTGAAATTTGAAGTTGTACATGCACCTCGGCCTAATGGCAACCCTCGCCGGTGATTGGGCGATCAAACAACCCCGATCGAACAGGCTGCACCACCGATAGTGCCACGGCATAAAGCTGGCAGCGGTTTTTCTGTCAGTGCCTCGGGACCAGCCACCCCGCAAGGAAACAGAAAATCAACCGGAGCGACGGTGTTGCAGACTCGAATTAACCACGATGCCTCAGAAACGAAAAGCCAAAACCATTCAATCTCGAGAAAATCTTGTGATTAAACAATTCTACAAAAGTTTGACGACTCCATGTGTCCTCTGTCTTGCTCCTTTACCGCCATACCCATCGTCGACGGAGCGGAATCGATCACGGATAGGGAAACATGAAGCTCGATTGAAGCTGAAATTGGTTCATACGGGAGCACAAATCATCAGCCTCGCGTATTTGCCGACAACGGCAAACAACGTAGCATCCTCTTCGGTCTCAGGCGACCTCTTCCCGCCGATGGTAACACTAGGATCGGTTGTAAGTTTTACGAATTATTTGTGGCCATTTGATATATCTTCATATTGAGGATTATGTTGATATTTGCTTAAGGAGCGAAGTAATGCGAAATCAGATACTAGGGGACTATATTGGTATTTCTACAACTATTGGATATTCGGTAATTTGCATAGTGGTTGTATGAGTGCAATTCTAAGTATAGAGGTCAATCGGAAATATTTATATCTCATGGAACTAGTTCTGTTATTTTCAAAGGAGGGACTGTCGCATAATTCGAATTTATGGGAGTTTGAATTCAAAAGGTATACAAAATCTGGATGTTGGATTTTTATTTTTATTGGGTTGAGCTGCTTACTATTGGGTTGAAATTCCTAGGACTTTTATATTTCTAGTGGAACGACAGAATACTTTAGCTGTGAATATTTTAAATTATCGACTTTACGTACTTCGGGCCATAACTATGAGGGACTAACTTAAAAATTGGAGCAGTGAGGAGCAAATATATTTAACATTATGGTTGTCTACGAGTTATATGAATACAGGGACTCCTGTCGGCGACACAACGGACGTGACCTACCGAGAGTTTCCAAAGACTCGATCGACCCACCCTCGACCCTTGACTTGGCAGCATTCTCGCAGCAGCCCGACTACTATCATCATCTAAAGCAGCCTTCAAAGCTGCCCGAGAGATAAAAGAAAAATCCTCGAAGGAGTCAGCCGTACAATTTCGACTACTATCGCCATCGAAGCAGCTTTTGAAATCAGCTCGAAGTAGAGATCTACCCAAAACAACGAAGTTGTACGCTTGCGTTGCAGCCTTCAGTCCTCGCGCCGTTATCGGCTGCGGCCAGTGCATCTTTGAGCAGCCCCTGTCGAGGTGCAAATCCCCAGTTTTTGTTCGAGTGGACGAGCCGTTGTCGCCTTTAGAAACAGTGCAGGACGAGCCGCCGCCAGAAAGGAATTATAGACCTGGCGCACTTCTCAAATTGAAGTCGTATGTACACCTCGGCCTGACAGCAACCATCGCCGGCGATTGAACAACCCGCGACACAACATCAATCAAGCAACCATGGACCTCAGATAGCACGACATCTAGCATAAGCTCGGCAGTGGTTCCGCCATTAACGCGTCTTCAGACCAGATGCTTACATCTTCAAAATTGGCTGAGTGTCATCGGCATCTGCGAGCACAGCGCGGCCGCCCCCGAGCCGTAATCTAGGCGCAAGCGCGGCCATCGGTGAAATCAAGCCCACTATCAGACACGCTAAAAGTTTTCTATCCAAGGGGACGCCTCACGCATCCTAAAGCCAGCCACAGCGATGGATAATACCGCGTCACCGCATGAGGAGCCGAGCTGATGCTGATTTGAACCGAGAAGGTGTGAAGGGATAATTCACAAACTCGAGATGGCCAAATTTTCCAAATACCACCTCCATCGGATGCCCTGTACCTTCACGACGGAAACAACAACCACGTCTGAGATTGCCCATGGCCGATATGTTGCCGATGGGAAAGCGAAAGTCGGTCTGTAAGTTTTCCAATGTTTTGGGGTTTGTGGGAAAATATTTTAGATGATGGGTTAATTCTGTTATTTTTATGGGAGCACAAATGATGAAGTTTGATAATCTGGGGTAGTTCTAAGAATTTATTAAGATATGTGAGCTATTGGTGTAAGTTTCTTAGGGTTACGTTGGGCTATGGTGGTGCTTATTATGCAAATTGGGCTACTAAATTTATTTTCCTAGCATTCTCCTTACCATGCACTGGGCCTGCTTGGTGATTTTACTTGGGTTACTGTAAATTTTATTGGGCAGCTAGACTCATTCCGTGGGAATGCTGAAATTGGGTTTGCTGGAAGTATATCTGATGGGCATCTGAATTATTTTAGGCTATTATTGGTGAAACTATACGAATTACACTGGATTATTAATATTCTCTTCATTGATCGAATTTTGGTTACCATGCTCTCTCAATATCATGAATGCTCGAAGGTATGTAAGCCCGATAGATCAAATGTACATCTATGTCTTCTCTTGAGGTATTTGAGTGCAGGAACCTTTGACGCTACGTGGCCCGTGGAAATGGTGATAGACCTCGTAATAATGTCACCACGATGGAAATTTTCTGCTTTCGGGATAATAAACAATTCGGGGCAGCGTAAACCTAGCCTACAGACATCATAGAGAGGCCATCTCCGGAAGAAAGAACATATTGGGTACTGCGCCTTCGGCCGCAACCTGACGCAATCTTCCTCAGCCGGCCGCCTCATCTCTAAATACAGCCTTGAAACCTGCCCGAGAACTAATGGTCCCGACCGGCCGTGCGATGTTGCTGCACTCACTATCAAATTTCTCCGCCCCCGAGCAACATCTTCCCATAGCGAGCCGCCGGCAATAACCCGACGTCAAGATTGGTAGAGAAACCTGTTCCACCAAAGATCGTTCACTAGAGCCATCGAAGAACTGCTGCCGACACCAACCCACGAAGCTGAAATCTGCTCAATCAGCGAGGCTACACGCCTGCAATTCAGCCCTCGGTCTTCGCCTTTACTGCTCAGCTAATCGATCCGAGGCTGCCATGTATTCTTCAAAAAAAGCACTCTGCTTATGGAGTCCCACGTGGTCGAGAACTATCACAGGGACCGCCCTCAAAGGCAAAAGCCCACCGGTGTCGAAGAACTTAACATGAGGCGTCAGAAAAATCAAGCATCTCGACTCGTTCTCCGCGAAATTAGAGGTATATTATTTTCTCATGATATTTGAATACGTGACCTTCCTTCTCAGGTCATTCCGAAGACATCGACGATAATCCATGCGGAGAAAGAAGCAAGCAAAACTCAAACGGAAAAAGAGAAAAACAAACAAAACTCGCAATCTCAAGCGATCGAGACGAAACCACCACGAGCGCATCAACGGACAGCCCAGCATTAAGGCTTGATCAAGCCGCACGCTTCACCTAACATCAGTGAGGCTGCACGCTTGCAATGCAGCCTCGGTCTTCGCCTTACAGCTCAGCTAATCGATCCGAGGCTGCCATGGATTCTTCAAAAAAAGCACTCTGCTTATGGAGTCCCACGTGGCCGAGAATTGTCGTAGTCACCGATCTCCAAGGTCAAAAGCCCACCGGCGTCGAAGAGCTTAACATGAGGAGTCACGAAAATAAAACGTGTCGACCCGTTTCACACAAAACGAGAGGTACCTCTTATTTTATTATGTTATTTCGAAAATTTTTATTTTCCTCCGCAGATCATTTTCGGGGAAATCGACGATGCCCCGTACCAAAAAAAATACGAGACTCGCAAATTTGAAACTTCTCGAGGGAAAGCGCAACACTTTGACGCCCCCAACTACGAGGACGATCGCTTCAACCCCCCTTTTCGTTCTTCTTCGAGTTCCTCACGGCTTAGAGGTTACGCTAAAGACTCGGTTGTGAGTTTTTCGATTATTTTATGAAGCTGAAATTTGCACTTCCCTTGTTGACTATTACATGCTCGGGGGGAGAATGAAATATGCTACGATATTTAGACTGCGGGGCGACTTTTAAATTGTGCGGCAATTACTTTATCGCCGTGCGGATTGCTCATGTATATGCATTGTTGTCCTAGTTATACAGCAGATCCTTGCACCTTCGAAGACCAGGCCTACTTGGGCCCTTAAACTAGTTCGAAATTAACCCCTGGAAACCCGACCTCCGCACTCGAGAATTCATGCTATATACGCCGAGGACTCGCCTACTTGCAAATGAAAGCGCGATCGAAACTTCGCCCGATAAACAAGATCGAAGACCTTGGCCAAGGCTGGAGACCGTTCTCCTAAGAATTCCCTCTCTAAGAGGCAGCTCACCGAACCCCTCGGGAACAAACTATTCCCCTCGGGAAATAACTATATGCCCACATTGAATCCCTCTGCGAGAGGCTGAAATCTTCCCCAGGGAAGAGAAGACCACGCGCACATTGAATCCCTCTGCGAGAGGCAGCTCACTGTTCCCTTCGGGAACGTCGCGCACATTGAATCCTCTGCGAGAGGCTGAAATCTTCCTCTAAGGAAGAGAAGACCACGCGCACATTTAATCCCTTCTGCGAGAGGCAGCTCACTATTCCCTTCGGGAACGTCACGCATATTGAATCCCTTGCGAGAGGCTGAAATCTTCCCCTAGGGAAGAGAAGGACTATGCGCACATTGAATCCTCTACGAGAGGCAGCTCAATATTCCCTTCACGGACAGTCGCGTGCATTGAACCGCCCCTGCGAGAGGCGGTACTTTCCCTCTTTGGACCATTTTGCAAGAACTATTTTTCGAGATCTCCAAGGCTCTCCTCGGGATCGGGGGGACGCCCCTGACCCGAGGCAAGAGACCCTAAGTTTGGCATGTTTGGAATCAAAGCACACTTAAGCAAAATAAAGACAGAACATCGGATCTCGAAGGCCCGTGGCGAGAGACCTCTTGCTCGACAAGTCCCCGAGTACATTTGATAAAGAAGGCTTTAAAGCAAAGACAAAAGTCGCAACCCGAAGGACGAGACAAGACAGAATCACTTGAAACCCCGCCGAGGAATCTCCGCGAGGTAAGTGTCCTTTTCTCAATACTCGAATATTTTATTACGTCCAAAATTCACTAACTCTTTTGGACTATTTGTGAGGGGGACTATTGTTACCCCCGGATTTAACCGGTAAAATATCCGAGTCTAATAAAAAACTGGCGGGAAATACCCATGCGAAAATACCTCCCGACGCGAGAAAATCTCCCGCCGAAAAGATCTCCCGAGGCGACACCCGCGAAAAAACATCCCGAGGCGACATATGCCCGAGGAGCACTGCCGAGCCATTAGGAGCAGTTACAGAACAAGGCTACCACTTGTTTTGCCTCATTAAGGTCCTGAACGTAGTGGGTACAAAACCAATCCCATGCACACTCGTCGTGGGGCAGAAAGTGGGTGGTTATTGTATGCCCTATCTCAGAAAGGCATATCACCTATATATATACAGGTGGCTTGGTTATAAAGAGTGGGGACTTGCTCGATCACTTGAGACAACTCTCTCAACTCTCTCTTTTGCTGGAATGAAGACATACGACAACTGTTCATCATTTTCACACCATCTCTATCACTCTACTGCTTAATCTACCATCTCATCGCATATTACTCCCTCTCTCTCGCTGAACAAGGCACTCGACAACAGCCAGACCACATACGAGGATGCATTTCTCGTAGCCGAATGTATCATTATTTCATACTCTCTCTCTTTAGTTCTTGATTCATTTAACGTCGACGAACATAAACTGACTTGAGCGTCGGAGGGGCGTCGCCGAAACGGCGCCCTTTAGCTCCTCTTTTTTGTGGTATTTCAGGGATCAATTGAAGATGAAGACGACGAACTCGAAACGGCGACGATCCGATAACTTCCAGCGCACCATTGGTGCGTCGGGATATTTTCGACGGCATCAATCATAATCATTTTTTGCTTAATGTAGAGTTGTAAGGGATCATATATATGGTTGGTAAGATTAAGATATAAAAGATATTTTTTCTGAAAAATAAAGGTAAATGTCAAAAAATAACGAAATTTACAACCTAAAAATAGATATTGAAAAATGCAATGAGATAGGGGATGGCAAAATTCCCATGGTGAACCATCCTCGTTGGGACCCGATGCTATTGGGATGGGGAATCCCCGGTCAAAATGAGAATGTGGAGTTGACGGTGATTCCCCGTTGGTGAAAGAACGGGGACGGGATGGGAATGATAATCATGTTTCTCACCTATCCCTGGCCCCGTTTGAATCAAATGGTGATTCACCATTCTCCGATTCGATTTACTAATAAATATATTGAAAAACTAATTTGAATCAAGAATTCTCAAAGACCATCCTTTTATATTCTGGATCATATTTAAAAGAAAAAAAATTCTACTTTCAATATATATTCTTCACAATACACGAATATTTCAATTACATATTATTTTCTATTTTTTATACTCTAATTTTACATATTAATCTGTTTATATTACTTAGTTTGCGTTTTTTGTTGCAAAAAAAATATTAATTTATTGGATATACATGAATGTGGGGAACCCGAATCCCCCACGGGGAACCCGATCACCGAACGGTGATTACCCATCCCCGAACCAATTCATCACAAGCAGTGAATTAGTGGATATGGTATTAAGAACGAGAATTTGGTATGGGGACGGTATGTCCATTACCAGCCCCGAACCCGCCATTGACATCCCTACAATGAGATTCACATTGTGCTATTGGGCTTTTTTTTCTTTTACGGTAACTTTTCTTTATTGGGCCTATTGGTCTTTTTCAACATTACAAGCAACTATCAGCCCATTACCTGAAATGTAATGAAAATGAAAAATGATCAGAGCTGTAGTAAATACACCATGCTTGATTTGATAGAATTGATGGTACACGAGGGATTGTGAGCCGAGTTTCGCTTGTTCTTGGATTTATCTCAAAAATCCCCAAGTTCCTGACTCCAAATCGACGAAAGGTGAACAAATAGATGTATTATAGTGTTGCGGATTTGAAGATGGTGGAGATGATGCTCAATCCACGAGCATACAGCCTTCTTCATGTATATTTGAGGACTGCAATCACAAGGTATCGAGTTTCGGATCTCTTGATTATATTATCTATTTCATGTGTATCTGATATGGATATCAATTTTCCGAGCTTGGGTGCTAGGCTGAGTTTCAGCCAATCGTAATGTTTCTTTTTCTTGTTTTTTTCGGATTTGAGTGAGATTCTTCTAGTTATATGCAGTTTGCATGGGCGGCGACATGTTCCATATGGTTAATTATTCATGTTCAGTATGGTGAATTATTAGTCATCCTGTGGGCATGACGCTCGTAATTCATAATGTTTATGAAACTATTATATGATTAAAGCAAATGTGGATCGAATCTTATGATGCTATCTTATGCATATAACGTACCACAGTTTGTTTCTACTCTTACGTAGCGTGTAGTTATGGGACGTACCGATGATGTCATAGAGAATCTATTCACCTGTTTTCGCAAAATGGCTAGAAGAGTGTCATCCGTGTTGTTCTGGTGATTTTGGCACGAAGGATCTACTACGCACGTGTTGCAGATTCTGGTAACCATTTCTTGGTTCTTTCTTGAGATTGACCCAAGTTTTATGCTTATTTCTTTGCTTTCTAATCTTTAAAAGTTGTATGTCGCTGTTGTTGGTGATGGCATGTTTCTTAGTTTATTAGTGAGACACTGTGTGAACATGCTTCTTGTAATTCATCATGTCTATGAAAACTGTTTGCGATTAAAGTGAGTGTGGATAGATATGCCATTAATTTAACAGAGTTTTTGCCTTCAGCTGCTAGCTGCATATGAGCATAGTTCAGGGATAGTTTGCTATTCCTTATAGTGTTGCACATAATCTATGTGAACATTGACATAAAATGAGAAAAGATTTTCATCTACGGTGAGAGTTATATTATTGCGAACAGGCTGTTATGGCTTAACGTAGTAGTTAACTGAGACTGAATGTTAAATCATAGACCTTTACTTTTTAGTTCTATCTGATTCCTGCTAAAACTTTTGAGAACCACTTTCTTTCCTTATTCACACGGCATGTGATGCTCGGTGACGATGTCTTTGGTGCATACGTCTTGTTTGGTGCAATGTCATTGTGTTGTGTGGAACATGTTGCTTGATATTCAAACATCACCATCAATTTGGATTCAGCATTCTTGTTGACGCTGTTAATTTTAGATTTTTTCATGTACAAATAAATTTCCAAACGGTCGCTTTAATAAATTTTCAATGGATGTTGACACGTGTTTCCCTCATAATCCAAAGATTGTCAAAATATCATTTGGAATTCTTTTTTCCCCCTAGGTTTTCTAGGTTATATATAAGACCTATCACCGTCTCTTTCATTTCATTTAGGTTTCCAATCATGCGGCGGAACCATTCTCGTTGATCTCCATGCCGTCTCAATTTGTTTATCAATCAGGTATGAACTAATGGTTTTTAGATTGATTTCTTTCCCATTTGTTTTGATTTGCTTTCAATTTCAGCATTGTCCGCGGTTTGTAACCTTAGCAGCCATTAAGAAGGTAAATGCTAATCCAGTCAATTTATTTAGAAGATCTTGTAATCTAGTCTTAGCACATCTTGTTTGGTAAAAAAGTGTTTTACTTCTGTTGTTCTTCATATTTGTTGTTCTTCATATTTAGGCTGTCCGTGTGGTTTTGACGTTCCATTCTTATGTCTCTGCGAATTCATTAGTTAATAACTATTGTTATTCTGACTTTCTGAGGATATCTATTGTATTTGTAATCGTTGCATATTATTCACATTTCTTATGGGATAGGGTTGTTATTTGATTTCTATTTTCAGTTATTTGTTTTTCCTTCTCCGTTCACATACTTCTGACGCGACTGTTGAAACTATTATGAAAAGATGGTGGTGAAAATTCTCTTCCTACGTATGTTTCACTTTCATGGTGTTAAGAGCCGCTTTTACAGACAGTAGCATTGCCCGCCGCAATCAACAGTCAATAGGAGAGTGGGAGAGGCAAACATAGATGCAACGGAGACTGAGACGATGGGTTGGTTGACTAAGTTCCATATTTCCCAACTTGCTGAGTTGGAGCGCATAGGGGTTGATGATTTAGACTCTCTGACGGATTACGAGAAACGAATGCTGGTAGACGATGACTTCATGATGAGTGAACTTATGCCTCCATACGAACCTGACGTACATGGAATTGTTGATGATGCGGCGAAGGTTCCACTGGGAACAGAAACCAATGTGTCTATGGGAATGGAGTTTACTGAAGTTCCTAAAAGATTGAAGGATCTTTTAGAAACTCATTTGCTTGAAGGCTTGCGCGTTCGTTACGTTCATACAGTGAAGGTTTGCAATTTACAAATTGTTGGAAATTGGTTTGGTTTGGTTTTAACATTGATGAACTGACTCTTGATCATATTCCAGGGAAAGGAATCCGAGATCGTTGGAATTATTCAGGGAACTCGAATGCTCGTGTGTTGAATGCGAGGGGAAAGTGGTAGCGTCCTTGAACAGTAATGATTTGTTCGAATTTTTGAACTAATGTTGGATGATTGACTTATTTTGCCCTTATGTCGTTATACAGGCTGTAACGCCTAACAAGTTCGAATTGCACGCACACAGTCTCAAGAAACGTCCAGCAGATAGCATATATTTGGATAATGAAAAGAGTTTGAGAGATGTACTGAATGCATGCAAAGATGCTGAGCTGAATTCGCTGGAAATGGTGATAAGAGAAGCGATTGCAGGTTCAGATGAAACGAAGTAATAATGGATTTTCTGATCACCTTTTGTTTTTCTTATTGAACTGCTTGTTTGCTCGGACAACAAAGCATTAGGGTGAAACAGCTAGTGAAGCTATGTATAAAATAGTTCACTTTGTCATAGGTTTCCATCGGAGGGTTCATTCGTCCCAGTTTCATCATCTGCGCTTGAAGCTCCGAAACCTTCTGAAATTGGTCAAGATGAACCTAAAATGAAACATCGTCAGAAGAGAAGCAGAAGGTAACTACTTGTGATTTTCTCCAATGAAGTACAAGCAATAACCATGTAGCCTCTCATTGCATCGTACCTGTGGCACTTCTTCAGGGACGTGGGTACTCACAAAGCAATATTGCTGAAGATATGATTCCTGATGGGACGGCTTTGGCGTATAAGCATCGAGACGTAAATGAAATCTTTTACACTTTATATATTTTATTTGCTTCCTAACGACAGTGTAAAAGTATTTTGGGTGCTGAGGAGTAGATTGTGATTGTCAGTGGAAGATATCTGTTAATATTTTGTCTGATTCCTTACATGGAGCAGAAAAAGGCTGGAAGGCTATAAGAAAGATGGTGGAATTCTCTGTTCTTGCTGCAAGCATGTGGTATATAATATACTTCTCTGTATAATCGCATATGTACCTTAGTTTCCTTTTTTTCTCCTATAATACCTGGAATTGGATTACTTAAATTTGATGGTAATTCTATTGTTTATGAACAGATCAGCCCTTCCAAATTCGAGGCTCACACTGGTTGTGCAAAACGTCGTAACCCGTATGTTCTTTTCTCCTCCCTTTGAAGTTATATCTGTTATATTACTTCACAGATAAAACTATTTTTCAACATCATCTCACCAATGTGATTAAACTACAAAATCATATCCCTACTAATTGTTGCTGCTAAGTTTAGCTTTTTCAAACTCGTGGGAGAAGAGAATGCTGTAGTCTCAAGTTATTTTCATTTCCTCATCTGAACTCAGATTTTTTATCTTCTTCTCGTAGATACAAGAGTATATACACATCCGATGGGGTTACACTGCACGACCTAGCACTTCAACTGTCCAAAATTCCCAATCCTTGCCAAGAGAGAATTTGAATATTTGTTTACATGCCAGGTAAGAAATCGTTACGTTTTTACTGCTATTATTATCGATGCAAAGTCATCGTCGAATCGTTTTCCTGCCATTAGCTGGAAGTTTAAGGCTAATATTCATTTCGTATCACAGATGGAAGTAGACAATCTAACATATATTCACTACCCTTACTTATCCACATCTACGTCATGTTATAAAACTCATACGTGATCTGTTTTCGAGAACTAGCTTCTAATGTTCGCCTTTGCAGCAAAGGAGATGATGCCTTGGAAGGGAACACCAGCGCAATCTATCATGCGTCAAGAATCAGACAGCAGATTCGTTCTTCGTGATTTTTAAGGATTATTTCTTCCTAGAACTCTTTTCTATATGTTCGTTTCAGAGACTAAGAAAATCCCAGACCGTATAATTCTTCAAACTAGATTACCAAGAAACTCAGTAACATTATTACATCGACACAAATTTACTCACAAACCCTCACCTTCTCTCGACGTCTACCGTTGCCCGGCCCGCCAAACTCTGCCCGGGCTGACCGTTGGGCCTGACCGCTGGGGCGTGGCCCACGAACAGCGCCACGTGGCCCATCAGCTTATCCTTCCTCGAGAAAAGTGGTCCCGCAAGAGCAAAGCCACTTGAGGTCCCCGCAGTGTTTCTCGTGTGTCCTCAAATCGGACAAGACCGAGAACTGCTTCCTATTGCACCTCTTGCACACGTACATCTTCGGGCAATGGCTCCTCTTGTAGTGGTTCTTCACGCATATCATAGACTTCAACGGTTGGAACTTTGCGTGGTTCTTGTTCCACCGACACCCCTCGTGGGGACAAGAGTACTTCCTAGGGAACTCGTTGTTATTCGTCTTCTCGGGGGCCCGCTTCGTCGGGTTGCTCAGTGCTGCGTTCGACTTGAACTCGTCGCCGTGGGCCCGCATGTGCATCCTTAAATTCGCGTCCCTCTTAAACCCCTTACCGCACACGTGGCAATAGTGCGTGTACTTTGCCAGCAGGTCCGAGGCTTCCAACTCGACTATGTCGTACTTCTCGGGAGGAGAAGAATCTATTTTGGCACTGCTCCTTGTGTTGTTGCTGCTGTTGTTGCCGTTGTCGTTGGTTGTGGCTGAATCGCAGTTGTCGTAGACATGGTCAGCGAACCAGAATTTCCCTGCGTCCTCCTCGGGGAAGAAGATCGAGGGGAGACTGGTTTGACCGACGATCTGGGCGGGCGGGTCGGCGGGTCGATGTGTCGGGTCGTTTCTATTGTGGGGCCCAAAGCCATTAGTTGGCATGAGAACATCATGGATGAGGCTGAGACTATGATTTCTTGGATCAGAGTGCGCATGGTCGGTATGGCCATGGCGGCCGCCGACTCGTGGGGCTGGTCGTGGTTGTGGTCGTGGTCGTCGTTTGGTATGAAAATGGACGCCAGAGATTGGACTTGGTGGAGCTTTTCGCGAAGGACGGAGAGGTTGTAGAAGAAAGAGGCAGAGTGCGCCGCCGATGGACTTACTATTATTATTATTACTACTATTATTCTGCTGATCGATGGCGGCGGCCGAAGGCGGTTGAAATTCTATCTCTTCGGCGGCGGCGAAGATTGGCGGAGTTTGTGTGCCGTTGGGAGGAAAACATTGTGTGATCATTTTTTTTTGTGCTTGTAGGAAATATGTGAATTTGTAGGATGAGATTTGTGATGAGAATTTTATCTTTTTCCTACATGAAAAATGTTTTCTTGCGAGTGGAATTGCAAATCTAAAGTGCTGTTTTGCGTTTCATCTGTCTTGAAAACCTCTCGGAAGCTTTGGGCGAGTGGATATATTATAGGAAGTAAATAATTGAAAATTAATGGCCTTTGTTTAGTCATTTTTTTAGTTGACCTAATTGCAATGTAGATAGGATGGTGTTATGAGCCGGTTGATATTTTATACTCCCCAGTCCCGCTAATTTTATCACATTTTTCCATTTGGGCGTCCCAATAATTTTATCACATTTCCTTCTTGGGTAAAATATTAAACACCATTTTAAATGTAATTGGAGAGAAAAGTAAATGGTGGAAATAATTAGAAAAAAAGTTATAAATTTAGCAAGTTGTTTATTATATTTAACCCCATTGTACTATATTACTATTATAATAATGTCACATTAACTTGCGTGTCCAACAACTTATGTGATAAAATTGCTGGACAAAGAGAGTACTAGGAAATTGTAATTTCTTGCTCACATTTTAAAAGATTGTATTTTTTTTCTGGACTCCGATTAAGTTCAGTTTAAATTGAATTTGAACTTCATTGGCGTCTGTGGAATAATATCGGTTTACACTAATCTTTTTTGTCACCATTACTGTTCGAAGTTCAGGCAGACTACGATAATCAAGAGTGGAGTTGGGATCGAATTATTAATCTTCATTTTATAACATAAAAAATTAGGCCACTTGTCTAAAATATGTTGGGCATAAACACCCGATGTAGGAGAAAACAATGTGAGACTGGAAAGTCAACGGTTGAATGTAATAAGAATCCATCAATCACCATTTGAGACCTCCCTCGCATGCCACCGATCTCACTTTTGGACAAACGTTTAACGAACATAAGAGTTTATCTTTTTTATTATATAAATTTAAGGAACTCAAACAACTGGATAGGCTTACAAATTAATAAATAATCTACAACTACATATTACGAAGTGTTTATTAAAATTTCAACTTGGAGAAGGGTTCAATAATGCTTAGTTAAACGCAATTTTAAAATTGTATTTAGGTTGTCGTGGCGTCAGCTATCACGCAACGAAGTGTGTTTTGAGATTTGAAGTTTTCAAAATGTCAATAATATCGTATTAATGTAATAAACCATTGACTTAACTGTATAATTGGTAATTAATTTTAGGTACTAAGTTTACATGGCGAAGCAATAAGAAATACATTAGTCTCTTCTCTACAATAGTATTGTCTAGCCGATAGATGCTATTTTTTCTTCACCCTCATTAATTTATTTAATTATTAACAAACACGACGTATTATATTTTACGTTTTATATTAACCATTATATGATTATATCGTTGTGTTTTATATATCCAATGATATATGATTGTTGGATTATTTTCTTACTAATATTTATATGTTCGAGTTAAGTTTAATCGAGCTTCTCGAGCTCCACGCATGGAAGTTGACCCCATGTTTATAAAATAACGTACGTGAAGACATGATGCTGTAAAAAATTTTCTTATTAAATACTTTTTGCTTGAAAGAATATATAGTAAACACGATCTAGGAATTACTATATCGTTACTGCAATTATTTATTTCTCCTTGCATGGGTTATAGAGAGAGATAATGGGCTTTCTTCATAATGGTATTTGTCAAAAACCCAGCCCGAATATCAATAGTAGGAACTCATGCAAAGATTCTCATTTATTAGATGATTAGTATTATTTGGTATTTTTGTTCACGAGATATCCATAAAACGGCACAATAGTCCCAACGACTATTATCAGTTATGGGACCATTCGATTTCTAGTAAACCCCAATCTATATGCATATCCATATGTATATCACTTGGGTAATCGTGTTTCCAATTTCTATACAATGTATTTCCGAGAAGTGAATTTTTACACCTAACTTACCACTCCAAGATACGAATAAATAAATATCTTTAAATTCAAAACAAGTAAGGATTACTTATCCAATCAATCATTTATGTAATATCTCTAAAAGAGAATAAGCTGTCTATTTCAAAATTACGTCCATTCCAAATTTGTCCATTTTAAGAGTCAAATAAGCTAAAACTTCTCGGAAAAGTACATACTTCAATAACATATGTACTACATGCAAATTTTAATGTACTTGTTTTCACCGGAATAAATGATTTTTGCACTACTACATATGTACTATCTCAAATTAATGATCCCCAACCAACCTTAGCACAATCCTCGTATTTGTCACCGAACATCCATCTATATCTCTACCAAGCAAACAAAAACGCTCCCAATAAAAAAAGATTAGAAAAAAAAAAGAAAAAAAATTCACAATGAACCACGACGGCCACATGCGCGGCGGAGGAGGGGCGTCGGCGAACGGCACCGCCGCCGGGCACCACCACATGATGATGCATATGTCTTTCTTCTGGGAAAGAACGCCGTGATACTATTTCCCAACTGGCCCGGCGAGGACAACCTCGGAATGTACGTCTTAGCTCTGGCGGCGGTGTTTCTGACGGCCGTCGCCGTCGAGTGGCTCTCTCACGGAAGGAGGACGTCGCGACGGAGGAGGAGGAGCCGCCGTCGCGTTGCAAGAGTTTGGCGGCGACGGCGCTTTACGCCGTCAGGATTGGGCTGGCGTACATGGTGATGCTCGCCGTGATGTCGTTCAATGCCGGCGTGTTTTTGGTGGCCGTCGCCGGACATGGGCTTGGCTTTTTCTTGTTGGGAGTAGGGTTTTCGTCGACAAGATAATAATGTGATTAATGGAGGGACTGATTATCATTGCTGATTTATTAATTTTATGTTTATTAATTTGTTTAAATGGAGAGAGAGATTATGTTGTCGTTCTGTCATCTGTGCATAGAAATTGCCACTTGTTTGGCACATCAAATTATTTCTCTCTCTCTCTCTCTCCTATTATTACACTACACCCAATCATTCAGCTTGGGAAATGACTTGTAAAATGCAGTTAATTTTAGCTTATCCACACTTAATTTTAAGTGAAAATTAAGTTTCATGCCTAAAAACATGTGTAGGTTTCAAACCTATGTCAGAAAATTCATAGTTTTAAGGATCCAATTTTTATGAAATTTAGAGATAAGAACCTAAATTTACGCAAGTGTTATGCAGTGTACATAAACTGATATCGGAGATCCATGAAGTGGTACTATAGATCCATGAAGTGGTACTGGTGAATAGTGAAGTGGTACAACAGAACACTTAAGTGTTTCTGCATAAACCAGATCCTTAAAACTATGAATTTTTTGACAGTCCTAAAAAGTTAAATGAAACTTAACATGGGACCTGGATTGTAAATGGCCCAAATTTCAAATAAAAAAAACTCTAATTTACTCTTTTACGTCGGGTATCCCATGCGTCACATACTCGAATAATGAGACTAAATTGAATTAGAAATCTTACGTTGGATTGTCAGGAACCGAAACCTCATATTATCATTTCATGCATTTACATAAATTCATGCATTCATATAAGTAATTTTAAAACCGAGATATATATATATTATATATATATATATATATATATAGTATAAGTATTAAAGTATTATAATTCTAGGTTCTCTAAGAGATAAGGGGTGAAGAAGTGAATATTATGGAATTCGAATTTTTCTAAGCATGAATTATCTAGGTTTTCTCAGATTTTGAATTATGTAGGGTTTTCTCAGATTTTGAGGAACTTTATATGTATACTAATTTAAAGTAACTAAATAATATTAAAGTATCACTAAAGAGAAAGTTCTAAACCCTTTAATATAATGTCGTAACACTTTAAATTAGGGTTTCGAAATTAGTTCAAAAAGAATTCAAATCCTTCAACCAAAGAACTCGAGATTCCTTAATATAAGGATCACGAGAACTAAGCTCTCGATATAAAACCGTGGCAATGTAAATAATTTATAGAGCTATCAAAAACTAAGGCTTCAAGATAGGAATTGATCAGTTAAGGAAATCTCGAGATTTACTCAATTAAGATTTCGAGACTCTTCAACTAAGGGTCTCGAGATTTTATAATACAAAGGTTGTAAGGACTTTAGTTCTCGATATGAAGGGGCGACCATTTAAACAATTTTCTGTAACAGATATCATAAACTTAGTCTTGAAGTAAAGTTAATAAATAAAATAATTCATGTTACTTACAATTGGATAGATATTAATGAAAACCATCGATGTCATTTGATAAGTATAACACGCAACTTAGTTAGGATAAGAAACAAGAAAATGAAAACCCATATTATTGTTAGAATAACTCGTGAAGACTAAGGAACCAGAAGGGAGAGAACTCGATTCCTAGAAAGCTAATCAGGGTATGGGTTATAACGATTCTTATAGCTATGATTAACATTCAAGGGGTTAGCACACCTATAAATTCGCAGTTCATGAGATACTTAGATTTAATTTATATGGATATTTGAAGTATATAAGAAGTTCTGATCCTTAAGAATATTAGGGTTAATATTTTGTTTAAGTTGATTATGAAAGGTATGAAGTGTTTGAGAATTCTGGAGTCTTGATATATTTATGTTCTTAAGAAGGCTAGGTTCGATCGAATTCTATAATAACATTCGACTTCTAAATCTCGACACCCCCCTTTCTAAATATCGAATTGTTTCGACATCTTATAACTGCAATAACCTTAAAAGTTAAACACCTTTTCTTTTTATTTCAACTAATTAACTAACAAATATTCTTATCTAATTTTATCTTGGACCATGTTCGATATTTAATTTAATTTATACGATAGGATCTCGAATCATAGCTTGAACCTCACAGCTCGATATCTTAGCTCGATTTATACTCATTGAAATCTTAATAGTGTATGTCGAGAACTTATAATGTAATATGTCGAGATCTTTAATATAACCTAGGTGATTTCGAAACACACATCTCGACATCAAGCTCGGCATCTTAACTCGATATTTTATTTACATATTGAACTCATTACTCGAGATCCTAGCTAAATGAATTATTATATCGAGATCCTACCTAATGAATTACCAAAATTCTAACTCTATCCTTATCGAATCTTTCTAATCTATTTCGATATCACACCTTGATATGACGCGTCACTATAAATCACAAAACCTTCGGTACTGATGGAATAGTCAGCACAGGAGCTGTCGTTAATCGCTCCTTCAATTCTTCAAAAACTCCTTTGGCAGTCATCAGTCCACTTAAATATAACTCCTTTACGTAGTAACTTCGTCATTGGGGTTGCTATCAGTGAGAATTCTCGACGAACCGTCGATAATATCCGGCCAATCCCAGAAAACTACGAACTTCTGCTACGCTTTTAGGGCTCTCCCCCTACTCCCCTCTGGTTCATCGTTTAGCATGTAGAATAGAAACGGACTTAGACCGTTGCATTTTGTGACTTATATGATAGATACATATATGTACATTATTGTGAAAGGAATTAGACCGGATGTACGCGCCCGTTTTTGTTAAAGGAAATGTTTATGGGAATCGCGAAAAATTTTATATGAATATTTTATAGCTGCGTAAAAAGGTAATAGGAAACGGGGCGCTACATGGAAGTCTATATAAGCTCAAACTATTAGGTCATCCTTTGTGAGAATATACTAACTACATTCATATTTCTGTTATAAAAATATTAATGTGATTAATATTTATATTATGATAATATAATTATAGAGAGAAATATTTAGAGAGAGGAAGTATAAATAATTTCAATACTTGGTGTATTTTTACAATACAACTCAAGGTCCTATTTATAGACAAATTTCACAAATTACAACCACAAAATAAAATATTACATTTTCATAAAATAATCACAACTAATTCATAATCTCATCTATCACATTCTAATATAACCACTCCATATACATCCACTCCAATATTTAATAATTACTCCAATATTTCATAATACTCCCCCTTGGATGTATATTCAGGAATATGCCTCGTTAAAACCTTACTAGGAAAATCCAGTGGGATAAAAACCTAGTGAAGGAAAAAGAGTACATAATCCTTTGTTACGCTTTCATGTGTTGCCTCATTAAAAAAAAACTATACTGGGAAAACCACAGCGAAGGAAAAAAGAGCGCACGCGTATTTTCTCCCCCTGATGATATTATCATTTCAAATCTCGAAGTCTTCGAATGCCAATTGAATATATCAATTTTCTAAATATTATTGGGGAAAAATGCTTTCGTAAACAAATCTGCAAGACTTTCACTAGATCGCACTTGTTGTACATCAATATTCCCATTTTTCTCCAACTCGTGTGTAAAGAAAATTTAGGAGAAATATGTTTTGTTCTATCTCCTTTAGTATATCCTTCCTTTAATTGTGCAATACAACCGCATTATCTTCATATAATATCGTTGGAAGTAACTTTTCAGACAATAGACCACAAGTATGTTGTATATGCATAATTATCGATCGCAACCAAAATATATCTCGGCTAGCTTCATGAATTGCTAATATTTCAGCGTGATTAAATGAAGTAGCCGTTAAACTTGTTTAACCGATCGCCATGAAATGGCAGTTCCTCCATACGTAAATAAATAACCAGTTTGCGATCGAGCATTATGTGGGTCGGATAAAAATCCAGCATCTGCATACCCAATTAAATCTACTTTCATCTCATTAGAGTAGAACAATCCCATATTGGTTGTTCCTTTAAGGTATCGAAATATTCTTTTAACTCCGTTCCAATGTCTACGAGTTGGCGAAGAACTGTATCTTGCCAATAAATTTGCAGCAAATGCTATATCAGGTCGCGTATGACTCGTAAGATACAATAGCGCTCCAATAACACTAAGATATGGTACTTCAGGACCAAAGTAGCTCTTCATCATTTTCACGTGGTCTGAATGGATCTTTATTCACGTCTAACGATCAATCATCGGAGTATCCAATGGATGGGCTTTGTCCATGTAAAACCTTTCAATACTTTTTCGTATAAGTTTCTTGATGTACAAATATCCTATTGTTTAAATATTCAATTTGCAGTCCGAGACAAAATTTTATTTTTCGAGATCTTTCATTTCGAACTCCCTTTTTAAGCAATCAACAACTTTTGATAACTCTCCAGGAGTTCCAATTATGTTGATATCATCAACGTAAACTGCTATAATGACAAACTCATTTTAGATCCTTTCATGAATATACAAGGCAAGTTTGATCATTTTTATGCCATTCTTTCACTAAAAATCCCTTAGGCGATTATACACATACGCCCAGACTGCTTTAATCCATTAAAACGATTTATTAAGTTAATGAGTACTCATTTCGTGGCCCTGAATTTTTAGGTAATTTGAATCCCTCGGGAGCTTCATATATATATCACTGTCAAGAGATCCATATAAATAAGCAGTTACAACATCCATAAGACGCATATCGAGTCCTTCTCGTACTGCCAAATTAATTAGATAACGAAAAGTAGTTGCGTCCACCACAGGAGAATACGTCTCCTCATAATCAATATCAGGTCTTTGCGGAAAACCTTCTACAACAAGCCGTGCTTTGTATCTCGTAATTTCACCATTTTCATTTTGCTTTCTAACGAAAACACATTTATAGCCAATTGACTTTACATTTTCTGGTATGCGGACTACAGGTCCGAAAATTTTCGTTTCTCAAGTGACTTTAATTCTGCCTCGATTGTATCTTTCCATTTTAGCCAATCATTTCTTTGTCTGCATTCTTGTACAAGACCTTGGTTCATGATCCTCATTCTCATTAATCTCGTTCATTCATGTAGTGCTACGTTAAATGAGAACAGATCGTCAACGTTGGCTTCGTCTCGGTTCTATTTAATTCCATTCTGCGCATAGTTTATGGAGATCTCTTCATTATCATTATTTTCAAAAATTTCAGAACTTTCAGGTACCTGAGTTTTATTATCAACATTTATGCCCGTCGACTCTTCTTTTGTCGATAAATCCTCGATTGGACCATTCTTATTATTTGCTCCTTTTCTTTTTCGAGGATTTTTATCTTTGGAACCGATGGCCTACCACGCTTAAGTTGTGGATTAGGCTCGATATCATTCTTTGTATGTTCTAAAGAAACATCAATTTTTGCAGGAGCATTGACAGCTGGTATATGTGACTTAGTCACCCTTTTAAGGTCAGTAAAGCTATCTGGCAGTTGATAGCTAAATAAATGAATTATCTTTTGAACTTCTAGTTCAGATTCGTTCGTTCGAGGATCATAATTATTTAATGATAATTCATTTCAACTAATATTCTTTTCCAGCTGTTTCTTTTCTCCCCATAATGTCGGAAAATTTGTTTCATCAAAATGACAATCGGCAAATCTAGGCATAAATAAATCTCCCGTTAAAGGTTCTAAATATTTTATTATAGATGGAGATTCAAATCCGACATATATTCCCAACCTCCTTAAGGTCCCATCTTTGTGCGTTGTGGTGGGGCAATTGAAACATATACCGCACATCTAAAAATTCTTAGATGGGAAATATCTGGTCCTGACCATAAACCATTTGTAACGGGGAGATATTATGATAACTTGTTGGCCTTAATGCGAATTAATGTCGCTGCATGTAATATAGCATGTCCCCAACAAGACGAGGGAAGCTTCGACTCCATCAATAACGGCCTTGCAATTAATTGCAGACGTTTAATCAATGATTCTGCAAGACCGTTTTGCGTATGAACATGTGGCACATGATGCTCAACATCAATAGCGATAGACATGCAATAATCATTACATGCCTTGGAAGTAAATTCGCCCAGCATTATCTAGGCGTATTTTCTTTATCGAATAATCTGGAAAACGTGCTCTTAATCAAATCAACTGAGCAAGTAATCTCGAAATGCCACGTTCCTCGTAGATATTGGCATACATGTGATCATCTACTTGATGCATCAATTAATACGATAAAATATTTAAATGGTCCACATGATGGGTGTATCGGCCCACAAATACCACATGTATACTTTCCAAAAATACAATAGATTCATTCTTACTTCATTGGTGATGGTCGAATAATTAACTTCCCTTTAGAGCCAGCGACAGAAGATAATTCATTAGATTGAAGAATCCTCTGGTTCTTTATCAAATGTCCACGTAATTTGAACGGGATGGCCAACCGGTCATGCCAAATATTAAATATACTGTTATCGGCAGACTTCTGGTTTGTAACAGCATATGATTCAACTGTTCTCAGATATGTATAATATAATCCAGAGTCAAATGAAGGTAATATTTCCACAATGCTTTTATCATTCGAAATCACTTTTCATGTGCAAATATTCTACGTCTCCCTTTTTCGCTGTCTCAACATGATATCCGTTATTTCGAATAGCTTTAAAGCTCAATAAATTTCTTTGAGATTTAGGAGAACATAAGGCATTTTCAATTATCGGCCTTGTCCCTTTAGGCAGTAAAACGCTAGCTCTTCGGAGCCTTCAATTATATTTGTACTACCCGATATAGTAATAACGTTTCTCTTTCATATCAAGATGATCGAAATATTTCTTATTTCTTAAAATAGTATGAGTCGTCGCACAGTCTGCAAGACATAATTCTCCATTGCACATGCTCGTATCCATTGTATAAATATCCTTAACAAATATAAAATGTTATATCATTAATGAATAAAATAACACAAGAAAATTGCATGTATGAGTAGCAAGACATATAAACATTAGTATATATAAAATATTTGCATATCTTCCATAATATTCGAATGAATGTTTGATAAATATTAGCCGTGACACCGCCTGATCCGCAATTTTGAGCAACGTCTTGTTTCGAACTTTCTTCACCTTGAATTATAAAGACCTACGGGATCTTGGTGCGGATAAAGATTCAATAATCGTGACGATAATATTATTCTCGATGGCGGTCTTTACTCAACATTTCATTCTCGTTTATTTACCACTTTTTCCTCTTCGGGGAAAATCTTTTGAATATTCACATAATCATACACAACCATACATTCACTTCTGGAAATGTCGTACATTCACTTCAAGAAATGTCGTAATCATTCAATCAAAAATATCAACCATAATTAATCTTTTATTTTCACGATTCAGATTTGAAGCCAACATATCACAATATCGAAAGCAACAAATTCTAAGCTTGCAAGTTCGACATTATACTATCATAAGATAACAAACATGAGAACACTTAATCATATAAGATAAATAATCGAAGTCATAAGATCAAAAAATATATGTAACAACAATAACATAAACAAATAAAATAAATATTGTATTATTCGTTTGTTTAATTTATGTAGGTAATTAAGGTATCCAAAATCCGTGTTCGCTGTCCAAAGTCCAGGGGCGGATCCACAGTAGGGCCGGGGGGGGGGGGGGGGCACGGTCCCCGCGAAAATTTTCGAAATTTTTAGTATTATATGTGTAGTATATCTCTAAATGCATATATAAAAGTTCTATATTGTAAATAAATCAGAATTCCATGTAGTGTACTGGTTAGGACGCTGCACTTCACTATAAAGGTTGGGGGTTCAAAACTTGTCTCATGCGTTTTATTCTTTTTAAGGTTTTATTCTTTTTAAGGTTTTATACTGTGTTCCTTTTTAACTCATTTTAAGGTTTATGTATATCGCGTTCCTCTTTAGTTTATTTCCTTAGAGTTTTTTGTTCTTTTCATTTTCATTTTAGTCATGGCGCTTTTATTCTTTTACAACATCTTTTATGTTTTTGTTCTTAGCCTTTTTGTCCTTTTTATTTTTTTCCTTAGAATTTATTCTTCTTAGTTTTCTGTTTCTTTTTAGTTTTAGGTATTTTTGGTTTTTTAACCAAACAATACAACTAAATTAATTATATATATTAATCAATTAGATTTTTATGTAATATCTAAATTAGTTCTCTTTTCACATTTTCAAGTTCCATTCATGGTTAATTTAAATTTGTATTATGCACTAATAAAATTAAAACCAAGTAATAAAAGTTTCCCTCAAATTTTACTTAGGAACCGTATAATTAAAAATCACTTGATGAATAAGAAATACAATATTAAAAAGGCCCAAATAAATATTACCGTTGATATTCATAAGACATGGCTTGCGTTATTTTCTCCTTTGTTTTCTTTATTGCATATTATTATTTAATATTAATCATATACTACGCTACATCAATATCATGACATGTCGTCAATATTCGAGCTTCATCAAGGTTGTCATCGATTTTGTATTCTCTTTTATATCATTTTTTTGTTTGTTAAATGCACAAATTTAATTTTTTTATTGTAAATTCATAAGTTTCGATGAAAAAAAATCTAAATTGATAAATATTTTCAAAGAAAAATAGCAAATGAAAATTTTGACGTTTGCCGTTTGCGCCCCCCCCCCCCCCCCCCCCCCCCCCCGGTCAAAAGTTTCTGGATCCGCCCCTGCCAAAGTCCATATTCAAGTCCAAAATCCGTGTCCATAGTCCAAAATATATGTCAATCGTCCATAGTCCATAGTTCGTAGAATAGGTAACTAATTTAAAGTTGTTTAATAATTTAAAACAACTATTATTTTAATTTTGTATTTTATTCTAAAAAAATTCCACACGCCACCAAGATGAAGCGAAATCTGGACCGTTCACCACAAATGATAATACTCTGCGATACCACTCGACTAGAAGCGTTTTGTTGTATATTTTACCTTTTTTTTTAAAAAAAATATCTATAATAGTGTACGACTAATAATTTTACCATACATAAAGTTAAAATACCTCACTCGTGAAATTATCTCGACAGAGGTTGATCGTTGCCGAGAACGCTTGTGCTAGCTCGTGAAATTATCTCGACGTAGGTTGATCGTTGCCGGAGAGCACTCGTGCTGATAACGTGTTATAAAAATATTATTGTGATTAATATTATATTATGATAATATAGTTATAGAGAGAAATATTTTAGAGAGAGGAAGTATGAATAATTTCAATACTTGGTGTGTTTTTACAATACAACTCAAGGTGCCTATTTATAGGCAAATTTCTCAAATTACAACCACAAAAAAAAATATCACATTCTCATAAAATAATCACAACTAATTCATAATCTCATCTATTCCATTCTAATTTAACCACTCCATATACATCCACTCCAATATTTAATAATTACTCCAATATTTCATAATAATTACAAAATATATGCACATTACAAGTCTTTTAACCGCTCAAACTGAAATTGACACGTCCACAAACATAATTTGGTGGTATTGAGGGCTGAGGCGATGGATGGTTTGATTAATTGGCAAATATAGATTGGAGAAGTCAAATAAACTATTATAATTTTCCAATATTTATATTTAGGCTTTGGAAAACCCGTGGTTCACGATTTTCAGATATAATAATAGCCCAAAGCCGAGCCCTCGTGGACCTCGTTGTACAACTATCAATCTTTTTTCTATGTATGTACATTGCATTAGTTACTACTAATGTACTAAGATACAAAACAAGTACAAATTTACTTGAGCTTCTCCGACATCTCCGAAAAAAAACAAGAAATATAAAATCAAAAATCAGATGGAGAAACAAGACAACAACGCTGAAATCATTACAGAAGCAGCGAAGAAGAAGGAAGAAAAGCACGTAATTCTTGTCCCATATCCTTACCAAGGCCACACAACGCCGATGATCGACTTAGCTTCGATCCTCCATTCGAAGGGCTTCACCATAACCATAGCTCACCCCAAAGGTCAACTTCCCCCGCCGCCCTTCGAACCCAGCCGCCGCCGACGCCGACTTCACCTCGTCGAGCTCGACGACGAGTCCGCCGGCCTAGACACGTCGGTGTGGAACCAGCTAGTGATCCATAGGGTTCTGAACGAAAGCTGCGCTGCTCCTTTAGAGAGTTTGTTGGCTCGGACGTTGTCGGAAAACGAGGTGGCCTGCGTCGTCTACGATCCACTGATGAACTTCGCCGGCGCGGTGGCGAAGAAGCTCGGGATTAAGGCGTCGCTTTATTCACTGCGCCGGCGGCTTATGTCCACTCGAACCTCGTCTTCAAGCGATTGATTGAGCAGAAGGTGTTTCCCTTGCCAGGTGCTGTAATAATAAAGATTCGTTTTTTTTTCTTACTTATGAGCTGCTGTAATAATAGTGCTGCTATTTTTCCGACAGAGTCTCAAGGGAAGATGAAATCCCGGCGAGCATCCTCTGAGGTACAGCGACGTATGGCCGCTGCCGGCGATGGAAGTCGACCAGGGAATCGTCGACATAACGAACAGCTACTTGGACATGGAATCGGCGTCTGCAATTTTGTGGAACACCTTCGAATTCCTCGACGGTCCTCAGCTAGAAAAGATCCAAAAAAACACTGGCAAGTCCCCTTCTTCCCCATCGGCCCGACGCAGAAGCTCGCCCACAGAATCTCGTCGGCGACGACGACGTTAATATCGAGCGCAAGAGACCGCCGGGAAGACGAAGACGGCGAGGAAGCTCTGTCGTGGCTGGACAAGCACGGCCGAAATTCCGTCGTCTACGTTTCCCTGGGCACAATGATAGCCATAGACGAGAAATCGCTGGTCGACCTCGCCTGGGGTTTAGCCAAGAGCGAGCAGCCCTTCCTATGGTCTCTGCGGCGCTCTCTCCTCCACGGCGGCGACGCCGTCGAGGCGCTGCCTTCAGAGTTCAGGGAAGAGGTTAAAGATCGCGGGCTGATCGTAGAATGGGCAGATCAGAATAGGGTTTTGGCGCACGAATCTGTGGGGGCTTTTCTGTCTCACTGTGGCTGGAATTCGATCTTGGAGAGCCTCTGTGAGGGCGTCCCTTTGCTCTGCCGGCCGTTCTACGGCGATCAGCCGGCGAATGCGAGGTACGTAGCGAGCGTTTGGAAGCTTGGGATTGAGTTGGAGAAGAACTGCGGCGGCGATGAGATTGCTAGGAGGGTTAAGGCGATCGTCGCCGGCGAAGAAGGGGAGGAGATCAGGCGGAGAGTTGCTGAGACGAAGGAGAAGATCGATGAGTGTACGAGGGAAGGAGGTTCGTCTCGTCAGTCGATTGATCGTTTGGTGGATTCATTAACTCGCCATCATCATGATGAAATAAATTCCACGAATTTCTTGTCGGTTTTCCTCGGTATTATCATTTGTGTTTTCTTGATGCCTTGTGATAAAATATTGTATGGACTTTGAAAACGCTGGTTCCTTCTTTCTAGTCCTATGTTTGGACAGTCGATTTTCGTCGGGTATTTTCAACCCATTTAGGTAAATGGGTCAACCCCAAGTTAATTGCGGTGAGCTTTCATCCTTTTTAATTACCGGTTGATCTGACCCGACCCGATATGATTGCTATGTAAGAAATATGGTCCTTTTAATATATATTGGCAACATTATTAAAATGGATCCATTTTATTATGTTAGGTCACTATGTTTTCAGTGAAAAAATTATGTTACTAAGTATGTATATATTAACAAAATTGGATAACTAGTTACAAATTAGGTCACTAAGTATGTATATAGTAACAAAACGAGGTCACTAAGTATGTATATTATAAAAAAAGATGTCACCGACCTAATTTGTTACTATATGCATACTTAGTGACTAGTTTTATAACTGGCAAACATCCAAATAGAGATGCCCAACCGCCAGTTAAACGTAACCGGCGGTTAATAACCGGACGGTAACCGCAACCTAACCGGTCGGGGCGGTTGACGGTTAGCCGTCCCCGGTTGCCGGTTAATCTAACCGCCGGTAAGTTTTTATTTATTACTTTTTTTAATTTTAATTTGCAATTTACTGCAAAATTAAATGAATTTTCAGTGTATTCTCGTTCGTATTTTGCTATTTTGATGTAAAATTTTAAATATAATAAATTTTATGAATCATGAAATATATTACAAAATTTGAATACAATATGAAATACAAATTTTCAGAAATTCCTAATTAATTAGTATTAATATTAGTAAAGTTACATAGTATTTCTAATTAATTAATATTAATACTAGTAAATTAAAATAATATATTTTTATTTTTCATTTTTTTATTTAACGGTTATAAACCGCCGGTTAATCGCCTAATCGCTGCTTATTAACCGGCGGTTGACGGTTAGGGAAAATCCCTAACCGCCCTGTAACCGGCCGGTGGCGGTTACCGGCCGGTTACGGTTATATCTGGGCATGTCTACATCCAAAATTGAAAATTGGCATATTAGGCCATCTCCAACCGAAAAACTCATTCTGAAACCCAAACATACTGTAAATGTCACATCAAACAATAATTCTACTCCAACCATTAAACTCAAACTAAAACTCAAAAGAATATTCTTAGAATATTCTCTTCCACGCCAACTTTTACAAATTTTCAATACTACCAAATATTTTAAAAATTTACGTATTAGTATCACAATTATTATAAAATCAATTAATGATAAAATTACTGATACAATGATTAAGCCTAATGGTTGATAAATTGCGTGAACAAAAGTCAATGAACAATGTGCATATAAATAAATAACAATTAAACCAACACAAACTAAACCATCACTAAGCCATTAAAAGAAACCAATAGTAAAGTAAACGGTCGTTAGAGTATATGAACATTGGAAATTTAAATATTAAATAAAGCATTTAGGTAAGAGAATATAATTTTAAATTTATGTGGGTGAATTTGTAAGACTTTGAAATTTTTAAGTAAATGAACAGTGAAAACGTATTTATTGGTTGGAAGAGAGAGAATATGACGTTATTCTCATTTTAGGTATAAGAATGGTATCGGTTAGAGTGTTTTTTTTTGTTTTGCTGGATAATAGGCACCGATTCGAGTTGGTCTTAGTAATCAATTTTTATAATTTTCGCAATATATATATAAATATATATTTGATCGAAACCCTATCGACAATTCTTGAAATATTCACACGCAAGAAGACAAACGCCCACTGATCTGTATATTTATTTATGTGATATAGTATCTCGTCATTTCTAACTTTTCGTCTCTCTCTATGATCATGCATCGTTTGTACAACCAACGTACATTTCCCTTCGTTGACTAAATGGTCAGCACTTCCATGACTGAACTCCTCGTAACTTTAAAAGTTTATGCATGCCACTTCCTACCAGCACTATTTTCGATGTTGTTATTAATGTAGTTTGTTGAAACGAGAAAATATTATTATCGTGTCTATATACCATCGAAGAAACTGTAAGAAGTAAAATGGAAAAATCGCAGGCGAAGCGCGATGAAGAGTACAGACAAGAAGAAGAAGCGTATAGTTGTTGTCCCATCTTACGAAAGCCACGCAAGGCCAATGTACGACTTAGCGACAATCCTCCATTCGAAGGGATTCTCCATAACCATAGCCCACACAAAGTTCGGCTTCCCTAATAACCCCTCCGACGACGACCATCCGCGGCCGGAGTTCACCTTCGTAAAGCTCGAGGACAAATCGGCCGGCATCGGCGCGTCGATGGAGCGTCGCCTCGAGCTTCTTACGGTTGTCAACGAAAGCTGCGCCGCCCCCTTCGACGACTTGCTGAACTCAGATCTCGTCCGACGACGAAGAGATCGTCGCCTGCGTCGTGTACGACCCACTGATGAAGTTCGTTGAGACGCCGGCGAAGAAGCTCAACGTTAAGACAGTTGCTTTGTGGACAGTTCGCGGCGGTTTTCGTCAAGGCATACCTCGTCTTAATTAGATTGATAGAGCAAGGAATCTTTCCTATCGCAGGTATATATATACATAGATTATGCTGAAGAAGAAAAAAAACTTGTCTTTTATTAAGTATTTATGGGATATATTTATTTTGCTTATTACACAGAGTCTAGGCTGTACGACGAAATCCCAGAAGCATATCCTCTGAGGATCTACGATGTCTGGCAAATTCCAAACATGGAAGTCCCACAAATCGCCATGGATTTCCATCGTAATTACATGGATTTAGGTTCAGCTTCAGCCATGATATGGAACACAATCGAATTCCTAGACCGCCCTTTGTTAGAAGAACTCCAAAAACACCACTGGCAAGTACCCTTCTTCCCCATCACGACACTTCACAAGCTCGTCCACGGAGCCACCGCCGGCGGCGCCGGCGCCGGCGCCTGTATGTCGTGGCTGGACAGGCATCGCCCAAGGTCGGTGATCTACGTTTCTTTAGGTACTTAGCGGTGCTAGACGAGAAAACCCTCCTTAGCCTCGCCTGGGGTTTGGCCACGAGCCATCAGCCGTTCTTGTGGGCCTTGAGGCGCTCTTCCATGGTCGACGGCGGCGACGCCGTCCAAGCTCTGCCGTCCCACTTCATGGAGGCGGTGAAAGATCGAGGGATGGTGGTGGAATGGGTCGATCAGAAACGGTCTTGGCCCATGGATCGGTGGGCGGTTTCTTGACCCATTGCGGTTGGAATTCGATCATGGAGAGCTTATGCGAGGGAGTTCCTTTGCTTGTGCAGGCCTTGCTTCGGAGATCAGCTGATAAATGCGAGGTATATTACTAAGGTTTGGAATCTTGGAATTGAATTGGAGAAAAACTGGAAAGTGGGGATGTTGCTAGAAGCGTTATAGCGTTATGGTTGGTGGAGAATGTGAAGAGATTAGAGAAAGGGTTTTTCAGACGAAGGAGAAGATTAAAGAGTGTTCTAGGGAGGGAGGTTCTTCTTATGAATCGATTGATCGTTTGGTGGATTTCATTAACTCTTAAAATAATCATATGCATGTGCTTGATTTGCTCCATGTAAAATGTTGTCCAATTTCTTAGTATAATGATATTTGGACTATCTTAACAATACTTTGTACGCAATATCGGCGATAATTATTAAGGGCATGTCCATATGAAGAAATGGAGTAAAAGTTCTCCAACCAACTCCCAAAACAAAACCCGCGATTATACTCTCTCTTTGCTCATTAAATCGTTATATTTGCGTTAGAAAGGAGGGGAGGCGTTCGATGTTTTTAATTTGCAAAAAGGTCCTTTCTTTTATTTTTTCTTTTATTTTATTTTTGTATTATGAATATTTTTCGTTTCTTTTGTTATTTCTTTCTTTCTTTATTTTCTTAATTTAGAGGTATATTTTATTTCTTTCCTATTGTTTCTTTTTCTGATTTTTTATTTAATCTTTTCCTAATTTTATTATTTAGGTTGTGTAGTAGAAAATTATAAATAACTTTTTTTGTAAAATATATCAAAATCTAATGAAATGAAAATTTAATAAATAATTTTTTTAGTGAAATATATTAAATTTATAATAAATTTTAGTGAAATATATTAATTATGATAAATTTTTCTCAATCGAATTTAGGCGATTATTGTGGTCTACTATGTGAAGTTATAAATTAGATGGGTCATATTAATAAATCGATAGAAGAGAATATTATAAGAATGATCTTTTAATTTTGAGAATGGGTTTGACGTTTAGAGAAAAATTACTGCATTTTATTTGATAATGAGTTTGGGTTTGGGAATGAGTTTCTCTGTTGATTGGAGATGTCTAATACACAAATTCACATTTAAATATCACGTATATTGTGCATTTAATTAATGCACGGTGCACTCTGGCGTCAACCTATGATCTCTTTGTGGATCACTGCAGTAATCGTAGACCATATATTTATTACGAACCCATTCCATGGCCGCCTTCTGCCGGCGGCTCAGCCCGCCAGAGTCCGACGGATCTGCGGTGGCCGGACGACACGTGGCAGCAACGGTGCTATTATTATTGGCGTTGTTTTTATTACAACCTCTTATCTTGAAATTTGCGTATTTTCCTACGAAGGGTTGATAGCTATAATCTGCCTTGTACCTCCCATTCTCCGTGGCCCAAGAAGAAGCATCCCATATCGACCCGTATATCCACATGGATCGACCCGGAAATGGTGCGTTGGTCTTTCGTGGGTATCTTCTTATTGGAACGTCGTCCACGAAATCTGTTTATCAAGACAAAAAAAACACTATATTATGATTGTCCCCTATCATAAGCAGTACGAGACATTATAAATTAAACAATTAGAAACTTGCATGATTTCTTGGGGATTCCAAGGATGGCATAGTTGTGGTAATCTAGGGTCGGGTCGAACCATAGGTGAAACCGAACCTCTCTTCCTATTACATTATTACCATCTCCACTTCCTTCGACGTAGATATTCGTCTGAAGAACGTAGGGTTTTGTCTTTCGTCGTGCCAAGAAATTCGATATCTATTTCGTCGTGGGCCCAGGATATGCTTCATCATTCGATATCTGACATTTTATTTTCTAAACAAGGTTACATTTTCCTTACATTACATACATGTCAGTATAGTATTTTGAAATAATAATTAATCTTGTCTTACATAGAAAGATGTAATAACTCCAGCCGTATAACCAGCTTGGAGCTTAATATCAGCCCCGAAATAGCCAGATGAGTAACGGTTTTGTGATTTATATCCACTTCCTAAGAGAAAAAATAAATGAAAAATATACAATCTTTATTAACAAATTATTGCGTAACGGGCGATCATTTACATGAGATATACACACACATTTTATTACCTGAAGTTCGATCAAGCCAAATAGTAAGAGTTCTTCCATGGTCGTCTACGCTTGATGTTGAGGACCCAAAGATTTTTGAATTCTTGATCGAATCCTATTGATGGAATCCTCGAACTTGGGTAATAACCAGGTGATGCTGGAGATTCGGCATATATATTTATCAAAGGAGTGAATATTAAAAAATATATCAAAGAAACTAGAGAAGCCATACATATATTTATGAGAATTTTGCATTTGCATGACTATGGTATATATATAGGAAAAATGAAACAAATCAATGTAATCAATGTACCCCATGATTGAGGTAAGAGCTTTCTTTATAAGTTAATTTCTACTTTTTTTAGGGTTTTCACTAAAAGACAGGAACAATTATATGTGATGCTTTCACGCATAGGAAATAAGATTTGTTGTTGGTTTTGCTCGTTATGGAAAGATGATGAGAAAATGTCACTTTATACGTACGTAAATATACGAACTTTATTTCGATTCCGCTGGGAGAGAATCGTTAGAAAAATTATAGTGATTTATTTTTCATTAAAATATTAACAGAAAATTTAATTCTTGCGATTAATAATAAAGCGTTATATAATTTTTTTCATAACGGAACAAGCAAAAAATTTCGTGACGTCGACAATACACCATTTATTCCGAAGTAATTAGTTCACTGATCATTCCTGTTTGTGATGTCGAGGGAGACGCTAAATAATAATATAGCCAAATACTGAGTGACCTATATACAATATTCTATAATTATATATAATCACAAAAATGTCAACGTCCTACAATCTATATCATTTCTGCTGTAGAAAATCATTCTAGCTCAATCTATAAAATTGTCATGTTGCAAACATTATTCCGAAATCATTATATTTTCAAATAGCAAAAATCTGTTTTAGATTCTTATGTCGATCAATTATAATCAATCATGCTAAACTTCGTTATATAGTGATTATTATATTCTCAATTCATTTGCTTGCTTCGTTTGAATTTTCGTTTGTACGTGTTACCGGGCCTCGACGATTTTATAATGGCGATATGATTCGAATCTGATGAATATTTGTGAAAATCCTTACATTATTACTAAAACACACTCATTTTCAGTAAAAAAAAAATCTAAGCTGACCCCAAATCTGCAATTATCTTAGCAGTCCTAATCGGGTCAAATACTTCAATCTTGTAACCATCTGGATCTTTAATAAATGCCACACCCTTATAGCACCTGAAATTATTATTTTACATTGTCTAAATTAACAATATCTATGTAATGCCATATTATTGAGATTAAATTAAAATACCTTCGGTAGCTTCTTTATGAACTTTACCCCTAAAGATTCAAATCTTTCGCACGCCTGTATACATCGTCCACCGTAATACTATGTGTCCTGCATGAACAAATCATAGAAAATATTGACATATATATTGTAGTAAGTAGAGCAAAGCAATGTTTATTAAGAGTTTCAATTTGTTTAACATACCGAAACCTAAAGGGTGAGAGTTCCCATCGTGATAGCCTTCGAATTCCGGGTCGGACTCGGTGCCCCAGTAACTGAAGTGATTATTATAATTTTTTAAGTATTTGTTATGAATAAGAAAGTTAAATTAAGATGGCAATTTGAATTATTAATTAATTACTGTGCTAGCTCAAGCGTAGCTTTCTCTCTACTGTCCATTTTGATCGCTCGATGGGATCGCTAGGAGCGGAAGACAATCCTGTAATTAATTATTAAATTAAAAATGTAAAAGTGGACCCCATGCATGATAAAATAAAAATCCATTAATCGAGCTGAAAAAAAAACGGGCCTTTCTAAAATTCGGTCTACCATAAAGTACCATTGAAAAATACTGATTTGTATAAAAATTTTGTAAGTCAGTACCCACGTCAGAAAGTTTTTTTTATATAAGTAATCGTTTGAATGTTGTACCATTTTCACGGTCTTGACGTACCTTTTTATATGTGCATTACGTACCACATCACGCGTTTATATGGTACCTATATACGTTCTATATGGTACCTTAATGTGTTATATGATGTAGGGGTGAGCAAAACCGGATATCCGGATTTTCGGATATCCGAATTTTCGGATATCAAAAAATGGTATCCGTATCCGGTCCGATTTTAATTGGATATCCGCTTTATTCGATATTTAAATCGGATATCCGCATCCGGTTTTATATTTATTTTTTTTATATTTTTTAATATTTTCTTTTCAAAATCATTTTTTTATTTCTTATCAAAATAAAAAATATATTTTTTATATAAAAAATTCTACACATAGTAATTAACACAATATGTGAATTTTATGATTCGAAATTACATAATAAATAATTAACACAGTACCACAAATTCACATTAATTTGTTAACTTGCATCTAGATGTTTTTTGTTTTTCTTTTTTATTTACAAAGGTTTTGGCATAATAAAATAATATGAATATAAATTTTTCACTGGACGATTTTTTTTTTTTTTTTGACCATCATTTTTTGAGCTATTTTCCTATTTTTATTATTTTTTTAAATATGAAATCGGATACCGGATATCCGGATTTTAGACAAACCACTATCCGTATCCGATCCTTTTTTTAAAACCGGATATCCATTTTTTCGGTTTTGAAAATCGGATACCGGATCGGATCCGTTTTTGGATATTTTTTGCTCAGCCCTAATATGATGTACCATTTCTCACTGTATTATGTCCACAATACGTTTCACTATGATATCTAATATTGTTATATGGCGTACATTGCGGCGGGACGTGTACCAATTGCAAAAAAAATATTTTAATAGGTACATTCGTATAAAAGAATACTAACAGGGTCCTGACTTGCAACATTTTATATAATAGTATTTTCTGTAAAATTCCCTTAAAATTTTAATAATATTAACGAAAATTTTATATTCTATCATTAATACGCTGACCAAATCAGTAAACCAATAAAGAATGCAAGATTAATGTTGTAGGCTTTGTGTAATAAGATGGTTAATTAAATTCATTTAACATGTTCCATAAATTACGATTAATGTCGATTACCTCGTACCCGAGGAAGTATAAAGTGGACTTCTGATCGGGATTATCGAACGCTTAATCAATCTGTTTGTTTGACAAAAAAATAAATACAATATATAAAAATGTAATCATAGAAAAAAATAGTAATTGTACTTACGACATGCCCATTATGCGAGTGTAAAAATGAAGACTGCTTTGGGATCCTTCACTCGAAGCATCTGATTGTTATAAATGTTATACTAATAATAAATCGAAATTTCAAGAAATTACTAATTTGAAAAAAAAAAGAGAAGCTTCATTTGTTGCATAAAATATCCAGCGGTGGCACTATCAACGTGGTGTGGAGGCCAGGGTTGTTCTCAGGCGACTCTTTCCCGGTGTACCTACTTCGGAGCTCCGCGGCGCCGGCGACCAGATACCACGAGCCACACGGCGATGGCAAGGCAGAACACGGCGGTGATCGTTATAAACCTAATCGCCATTTTCACACAGAGAGAGAGAGAATCTGTAATATAAAGAGGTGAAGACCCTATTTAGACAGTGAGCATCCTTTGTGGACTTTCAAGTTTCAAGGTTGTCTGTATTTTTATTCCCATTGTTTTGTTTTAATATATATTATTTGATATTTTGTGTTATTAGCTCAATTATTTGCTTTCATCCCATAAATCCTATGACTACTTCAGTCAAAGAGCTGCGCATGAATGTACACTCCGTAAACAGTAAGTAATCTAAAAATAATCAAATTACGATGGTAGTTTTATTACAAAGTATAGTGGTCGATTCCTAAATGATAAGATTTGTCGTCTATTAATTACTTGATCAATTTGATTTCTTCCATTATAGGCTGTTGGGAAGTCAAGTCAAAACCACATGTTATTGTTCAACTCTTTTTTCATTTTATTTATTGTTTTCCAGGTAATAGTTTTATAAAGAAATGCGATTGTCTGTGTAGACGAAGAATTTAGCGTGGTTCGGATTCTATGAAATCCTACATCCACGATGAGTACGGTAATCACTATACGGAAATCGTCTGATTACAAGATACAGATCAAAGAAGATTTTTAATCTTCTGAAAAGAGCTGAGAACTTAGAGATAATCTAATCTATAAGCAGAGACGCGAATTGAATTGAACAATGCACTCAACAGTCCTTTTAAATCTCGCGCCAAGTTTCCTTCTAATCCCTTCTTCACTAGAAACGTCGTTGGCCGCAGCGTTTTTAATAAGTTGATCTGTATTTGATAAATCGCGCCCTTTTTACTAAACGCGCCTTTGAACTTAAATGGAACTCAACACTTCAGTTCATCTTCAGCTCCCTGATACTCTCAACACGGCAACAGACTGTTTTTGTTGCCTTTATGTTCCTCTCTCATGGTGTTTTCACGCTCATGTCTATAATAGTTGTTTGTGTATTTCGTTATAAAAAAATTGCATTAGCACTTAGCAGTAGTTTCTTAATTTCTTAAAATCAATACGCTTTACTAAATATGTAGAGGTTAATGAGCCTAAACTCGGATTATCAAGGCGTGAGAATCGATCAAGTGCTGAAGACGACACTGTTGAGCAGAGTTCATTCTTAGATGCTGGAAATTCTGTTAAGTGTTGAAACCAAGTGCAAATGTTCAGTTTAAATGTGAGCCGTTGATCTTGGCGGGCATAAGATCAGTATTCTGCTGTTATAAATATCAGTTTATCTGTTTCGAGTGAAACTTTGAGGGTTTGTAACTTGTCTATAGAGAGCGAATATCTGTGAGCTGTAAACTAGAAAGTTGTAGAGCGTATGTGAGTCTTGTAAACCCTTCTTCTCGGATTAGTAAAATAATCTCTGATTGGTCCGTGGACGTAGACCAAACTTGG
>JAPQWV010003390.1:0-42043 GCA_027422505.1 Craterostigma plantagineum
ATGAAGTCGTCTATTCTGCTCATTCCATATCATGTAAAATAAGGCGGACATCACCACAATTTGCGTTTGCAGACCTTGCTCTTCCTCTTCCCTAAATGCATCAGTAGCCTCTTCACTCTCACGAATTCGTTCGGTATGCTCAGTTTGATCCACTCTCCAATTCTCAGCCTCACATGATCACTGTAGTTACATACAATGATATATATCTTCAGTTCCCCTCTCACACAGCAGACACTTCAGAGCAGGGATATCGATTCCCCATCTCTGCAATCTGTCCCTTGTCAAAATTCGCCCATGGGACATCAACCAAAGTATCATAGAATGTTTTGGTACGGACCATCTATTCCAAATGTCATTAGCCAGCTCAAATTAACCTCAGTTGCAGCCCCAGCCAGTTATTTATATTTTATTCTCTCTCTATTTTTTATTTTTTAATTATTTTTTAAATTTATTTTTATACACTCTTTACTTCTTATTTAATTTCAATTGTTAGTGTTTTCTTGTTTTTTGGAAATCTCCCCCACCCCTTAATCTATGCTTTTTTAAATCTGGCTAATCACATACTGATACGAGGCATTTTCCGTCAAATTAACGGCCCACAACAAGAACTAAATTGATCAACATCTCTAAATTGATCCACTCGAACATGGGAGACTAAGTTGGTCCATGATGTCAGAGACTCCTTTGAGTTTTCTCCCTATATTGTTCATTAAAACCATTAAACCATTATTAATAATAGTACCAGCCTATAGAGATTTAATACTACAAGATCATGTCAAACTTACACTATAGTATTATTTCAATTAAAATAAATGAGTGCTGAGTTTTGGAAAAGCTACACAATAGACTGATCCCCAAAAGCACATGCAAGCTACGGTTGTACTAGAGTGGAGCTCATCTACTTCGCCTATGGCTTTGTCGATAAAATGAAAGTAAAGAACAATGTTCATCAAGAACGCAAAAGTACTACGACATATATAATATATATGTAATTTGCACTCTCCAATAGCGAACAATTAAACGATTAAACGACATATTTAGATGCACAAATGTTCCTTGATCTAATAACGTTTTGCTGTTGCATTTTATACTGCATACAAAGAAAAAACTGAATGATCAGATAGTGCAGTGCCCTCTGCCTTCTTTATTTATAATAACGACCAATGAACTTAGGAGCCTAAATACTATTATTACAGTCCGTAGAAAATATTAGGGGTAAAATATAGTACACAAATACATAGCCAAAGGAAGAGAAACCTACATACCTAATTGTGTTTCCCATCATGAAACTGGGCATTTTTCGAGGACTTGAAGGTTTGGAGAAACTCGTGAGCTTTCTGCACTTCGAGATTTCGCCTCGACTTACCCCATTTGTGCTCTGCAGCTAAGATTTCGATGATGCGAGGCACCGCCCTCTGCGCAGCATCGGTGTCAAGAAAAGCAAGGCGTGACCTTCGAGCTATGAAGTCCACCGCTGATTCGCAGTATTCGTGCCTTGCACAGTAAGCAACCTCTGCTTCTAGGATTGGGTAACCATGGGCAAGCCTCTTCCCCAGGTTTTCATTCTGCGGTTTTTCAAGCATAAAAATTCGAACCACATTCAATTGGGAAAAGTAACCCGAAAAGGCAAGAACTTAGCGCAACACACATTCTAACATCACATACGATGGATTTCAATCAGAAAATTGTGGACTTGCAAACAGTTTGATTGGACTAGTCACAATAGGTGTTTTACGTTTGATGGATGAGCTCCACGTCTTATATAGAGGAGGCATTCAGAATTCAAATACTAGAAAGATATACGCTCACAAATCCAAGAGTGATCAGAGAAGACGAAATTTCAAATTTCACCTCCATCAAAATCCCAGCATACAGACCTTACAAACTTAAAGTGGGGGAAAACTTAACAGTAGAACGATCATGAGAAAGAGGGTCGAATATTTCAACAAGATAAGTAAAACCAAGCCAACTCCACAAAGAGGAAAATAAGTAAATAAATACTGAACACGCGGGTGAGTGGTAACAAAACAAACCTGCGCGATTGCGGCTACTCGTTCAGCAAAAGTACCATAAGCATGCGACAAGTGCTTTGCTGCAGCAGTGTCCATTACGCCTGGAACAACCTTCCCACCGTATGTTCTCTTCATGCGCACATATTGCTGGGCAAGTATAGTGAAAGACGCAGGTTCCCAACCATCAGCACCCATGAGCTGTAAATTTTCTGTGACGCATTTGCTAGATGGGCTCAAATCTCCAGATTGATAGCTGCATTGACTGCATCCTCTGCCATACTAGTGAGGAATTTAAGTAAATACAACTCGATTTATTGAGAACAATACAACGTTGAGAGGATAACTTGAAAGATTGAAAGGAAATATTTGCTTTTACCTTCGATATGTTGTCCACTTTCCACTGTTATGGTAACTAAACCGGGAGATCTTCACAAACAACATGATCCCGAGAAATGCTTTCGGTGTTTTTGGCACTTGGATCCGTAGCCAGTGGGCGAATGCCACTCCAAGCGGATAAACATCTGATCTACGTACCTGAAGTATGGATTCTTAAATGAGATTCCGCCATAGAAGAATTAGAGAATCAAAAAGCGAGGTTAAGGCTGGAAACGAAAATCAAAAAAACAAAAATTGAACAGTCCACATGTCTTAGGAAATGGATATCACCTGCAAGTTTTAACTTAGCTCGACGTGGGGTATTATACTGAATGATGTAGTTCCTACTCTTTCCACTCTAACAGCTACAATTCAAAAACTACACTCTCAACGCTCGATGTACTAACGACTAACCAAATAGAGTTCATACGTTTCAGATCAATAGACAAAACATGTAAGTTTACGGCAACTCCTAGTATGACCAGATAAATATGCAAATCATAAGAAAAATTACAGATCAGTCTTACTTTATTATAGATCTGAGATACGAATAAAAGAAAATTTTTTGTTTACTCTACATAAAAAATTCAATTTGTCAGACTTCACATTGAGATAGTCTGAAATGGCATCTAGGATAAATTGAATCTCATCTTCGTGAGGTTCTGGAAGCATTGTAATAATGGTGTTTGAGTCGGTAGTGCCAGCAACTGTTCTCCTAACCAAGGAAGCATAAAGACAACACGACCGTCCTTTGTCTTCGGTACGATCAAGCCCATACCCTCAGGTGAATAATAATCGGGAAGCACAACGTGGACCCCACTGCTAGGGCATATCATTTGCTTTGCTTCTTTGTCTGCCAGTTTCCTTACGGAATCGCAGAATGGGCCAGCAGCATTATTACAACCTTTGCATATGCATCAACTCCTTTCCTGCAAATGTTGATGACCAACTCTGAGGAAGATTAACAATTAAGTATCTAAGATATATAGAAACGTTCATGCTACACAGCACAAATCATCTTAGTTCCAAAAGGTAACAGAAAACATTGATCCCATGTTGTCAAAAAACAAATTTGGAACCACATCACGACTTTAAGATATAAAAATAAAGTAGAGATTGCACATCCATGTTGCAGTGAATGAACAGCTCTGTTACCTGATAAATTATTTCTTATTCGAGCACCAATTATCCGTCCACCACTCTCATCCCTGATAAAGGATATCACTTCGGCATGGTTAAGTACGGCAGCACCTGTTAAAGCAGCTGTGCAAGCTAAAGCAACATTCAGGCGCGAATCATTCATCTGTCCATCATAATAGACCACAGTTCCCTTCAAGCTTCTGCCATTTCCTGTTTTTGCCAGAGTGGGGAAGAGGTTCACAGATTCCTGTGCAGAATAGTATCTAGACAAGTGGAGCAAGTGTCTTCCAGCTACTAAATCGTACATTTTCAGACCAGCCCAGTAATAAACCACATCAAACCAACTAAAACAAGGAGTCATACAAGGCAGAGCATTGCAGAGGTGGGGAGCATTTTCAATAACTTGTTTGCGCTCTTCAAGAGCGTGGAAAACCAGCTTTAACTGCCCGTAATCCAAGTTGAAGACTGCTTTCTCCAAATAGCGAACTCCTGAAATAAAGTTGTTGCAAAAGTTCACATTCTTCATATGCTATGGGCGCCGGAAAAAAAGATAGGGTTACTGAATGGTGATATAGACTTGATAGTTCATTGATAGGGTTGAGAGAGGACAACAGCACAACCGGTGAAAGCGCGGAAAGAAGCATCATAAGAAAGTTACTCACGAGACGTAATCAACAACCTTAACCAAAAAGACTATATCGAACAGACTAGCGACAAATCCAGCATTTACGAAGAGTTTTATCCAAACTCAAACAATAAAATACCATCAACATCCTCGTCGGCCAAATATCCATTCCTCAGTAGGATTAAGGTTCAAGTTCATCTTAGAAAAACACAGCAACTCCATATGCCAACTGACCCCACAATTGTAGTTATCGAGGCATTGACTCGTTACGGTTAAATAGCCACATTGAGCTTTGGCATAACTCATTCAGTTGAAAAACATATTAATGCAATATTATTAGCTGAGCAAGCAATCAACTTTATTTACACGAGGCTAGATTCCAAAAACTTAAAAGTAAAACGAAACACGAATAAATCAAATGCTCTCTGAACCACAGGAATATACAACCCATTATCATGTGAACAAAGACATCAACAATTTCCTCAGTTAAACTCTCATAGACATCACGTGATATGATAAACTCAAATTCAAAGCCCCACCAGAAAATGTACCATCTAAATGCACGCAGTAACAGACGTGGGCGCAGTCATCACAAAGACAACACACACAAAAGTGCAAAGAAAAAAAGAAAAACCTCCGTGAATTAGCTTCGTGGACCTCGAAGACGTCCCCGACGAGAAATCCTCCCTCTCCACAAGCCCCACGCGCAGCCCCCGCGTGGAAGCGTCCAGGGCAGCCCCACAGCGGTGGCACCTCCGCCGACCACCAGGACGTCGAGGGGATCCGCCGCGGTTGAAGCCGATCAGAGACGCCTCTTGGGACGAACGGGGTGGCACAACGGCCCCTGGGTCGGAAATTCGATGATGGAACGATGTGAGCGGAGTAGACGCTCCGCCGGCGTCCAAAGAGGAGACGGATTGGTTGGGGAGGAGGGTGAAGTACGCGGAGCTTGCAGCCGCGGCGGCCATTCCGAGGCGGCGGAGGCGTATTACGTATCTTGACATGGCAGAGCGTTTGATGGTTGAATAATTAATCGATCGAACGATCGACGGAATGGACGGGATGATTCGAGTACGGGCGAAAGTGAAAGTTGGGCAGTGCCAGTTTTTGTTGTTCGATTGCGTATTTATATCGTATCGATATGAGCTAATATTTTGATATTATTGTTTATTTATTCCGGAAATAGAATAGAATACGTGTAACTTGGAGATTGGATAGTACTGGAGGCGACGTGTGATTTATTTTGACCATCACCATATAATTTGGACGGATATCTTCGATTCAATTTTACGGATTTTTTTAAGCAATAGATTTTGACCTGGTCATCACTAAAAAAATAGAACAGTAAAATGTAAAAATTAAAGGGTTTACTGGTTTTACGGAATCTTAAGCATCAGACCCGTGATAGAACAGTAAATGTAAAAAGCAATCTCTTTCACTTCATTCAATTCAATCGTTCTCCTACACACAAAAGGTTCTTTCCCCTGCACTGCAAATTGTTTTCCCCTGCAACTCAATTCGAACCTCAATCGACAATGCCAATCAACGAGAGCACCCAAACCGTGAAAGTATTGTTCTACTCTTCGTCTTCTTCAATTTACCGTAATTTGATGCGGACCTGTGGTTGCAAGCGTAGTGGATCCGTGGTTGCAGGCATACGACTCGTGCGTGCAAGCATATGACCCGTGCTTGCAATCATAGGACCCACGCTTGCAAGCATAGGACCAGTGCTTGCAAGTAGAGGTGTTCAAACGGTTTGAAAAACCGTAACCAAACCGTAACCGAACCAACGGTCAATGGTTCGGTTAACCGTGGTCAACGGAACCGAACCGTCATTTACAACTTTCGGTTAAGGTTATCCATTCTTATAACCGTAAACCGGCGGTTATAACCGGATTAATATTTAACTTTATTCTTTATTAAGGTAGCCATTAACCAACATTAATTTACTAACCATTGGTTTTTTCTTAGTTTCTTTTTTGTTTTATTCAATGATAACAACATTGACCCTTATATTATAAGACTTAATGATCAGCGACAAAATAAGCATTAGAAGGAGATCCTTACGACGAGTGTTCTTCGAATATTATAGAAGTGAAGAAGTATTATACGATGATCATATTTTTTTTATTATTCAAGGTGTATTTTTTTTCCAAATAGTGAAGTTCTATTTTTTTTAAATTTTTAAGCTTCAATAACTTTTTTATTTTACCAAAAATCCAATTTATTTCAAATTTTTACACGAAAACAAATTATATATAAAAGAAAATGTTGAAATCGTAAACCGGCGGTTTCAAACCGTAACAGCAACCGGCTCGGGCGGTTCAAAACCGTAACTGTAACCGTGATTACCACGGTTTGGTTACGGTTAGAGATTTTTACTAACCGTAAACCGGCGGTTTATAACTGTGAACCGTAACCGTAACCGGATGAACACGTCTACTTGCAAGCATCGGACCGTGCTTGCAAGTATAGGACCCGTGCTTGCAAGCCTAGGACCCACGGCAAGCATCAGACTGTGCTTGCAAGCATAGGACCACGCTAGCAAGCATCGGACCCGTGCTTGCATGCATAGGACCTCCGCTTGTAAGCACGAGACCCATGCATATTATCATGGGACCCGCCCATAAGATGATGCGTTCCCGCACGGGTCCGATTTGTACAAGCGAGGGTCCTCTGTATAATAGCGCGGGTCTTCTGCTGTTGCACGCAAGAGACCCGCGCTATTATACAGCGGACCCGCGGTCATACACATCAGACCCGCGCGGGAACCACATCATTACGTAGGGGCCTGATGCGGTTCTGTGCGTGAATATTAGCACATGCAAGTCGTTCCCCTACGCAGCTAGCACCCGGCCTCGTAAGCTAGCATGGTCAATAAATTTGCGATCGTAATCTATGTGACTACATATAATTTTGCGTGCTCGTTCTGTGTCTACGTGATTCTATGAATTACGTGCCTATGTGGATTTATAGATTTTGCACATTAATTTCGTACCATGTGGTATCCAATTTACATATGAATTTCGAAAATTCGGCTCAAGGGAAAATTGGGTTTTAAGTTAAGGTTGAACCATAAAAGGTTAATGGCTAAGTCTAAATATTAGGCCCAATTTTCTAAGAGTCCAAACCTTGAAGCCAAGGCTCCCTAAAACAAGGGATATTCACGTCAAATCCCATCTTTCTTGCTAAATATCCCCCTAAAAGTCATTTTGAGTCTATAAACCCCATTTGTAAGAGAAACCATCGAGACTTAGGGAAGAAGGAGAAGTTGAAACTCAACTTAAGAAGGTATGAAGTCCATACTAAACTTTTACATTTTTAGCTCGAAGGTTAGGTTAATAATTCGAAATCTAGCATGTTTAGGGGGATTAGTGCGACGCCCCTAACTTCTACCGCCCATTCTTACTACTATTCTATGTGACTGCATGTGATATAAATGAAATCTATATACGAAAATGCGTACAAAATTTTTCCTTTTATATAAAGGAACTCTTCTGTACAATACAAATATTCTAGGACATAAATACATAGGTGAGTTGCGCATGCGTGTCAAATAATCTATCGGCCCGCCACTCAGGTCGCATCCATGTACACACTGCCACCTCAAAAGTCCTCCGGAAGCTTCACAATTTGGCCTCGCATTTGTAAAGATCACGTACCGTGATCCAGTGAACCTACAACACATAAATTCGTGGAATGAGCTTATAAGCTCAGTAAGTGAAAGTCATGCATGCCATGCACGTGTCCTATTTCGCAAAAGCATCCGCGCCAATGCTCCCTAGACCTCATATTTTTCCTTGTCTTGTCTTGTCATGTAGGGCCCTCGGCTATCTTGCTATGCACCATCATGGAGCTCGCATCCACAAGGGATAAATAAATACGTAGGTGGCAATACCCACTCAAGGGAGGCTAACCCTAGGGCGCCTTTTCTGTCGCAAGGTGGTTTCATAACGCCACGCGGACGCTTCACACTGGTAGCCTAATCTGAGGTAGTCAACACCAGAGGTACCCTCGGTGTCGCTTACTCCCTCAGCTCGCACCCTCCAGGTTTCATGATCCGCCATGAGGGCATTAGCCCTAAAATCATGCCTTGCCTTGTACATGTCATGTCTTATCGGCAGAGCCATACGACGTCACCATGGTAGCATAGAAGAGCCGTGACTCAACTGTGAGTCGACATCAGACGCCCATATCGGCGAATCTTTATCGCTCTCAGGCGATTATATATTATGCTCGCTCTCATTTCATGCCTTTTGTACTAAACGTGCGTGCATATGCTCATGTCATGAATATGCGGTCATGCCATTATATCACGTAATTAAATCATCCGTGTCATATAACGCAAATAATTCACGTAGGAAGTCACATAAAATCATAGAAACAAATAACACATAATTTCATGCACATATATTATGTGTTGTAGTTGGGACTTCCACTTACCTGGTATCCTTAGCTTATTTAATCTTATCGTACTGTAAGGTAAACCTTCAAACCCTAAGTATAGAAAGATATAAAATTAGGGTTTGTTAGTCTAGTTATAACTTCACGAAATTGGCTTAATTTGAAAACCCTAGTTTCGACTTCTATAATTTCAAAACCCTAAAATTTAGAACTTAATCTAAACTAAGAAATACAATTTCAGAAATAGATCTCGACATGTTAGTTTTCAAGATTATATACAATGACCTCGAGATTTAAACTAATCAGTAGGATCTCGATATGAGACTGTAATTTCGAGCATGGTGGTGGAACAAAATCTCGACATAAAATATGGAATGATTTCGACATTGTACTCAAGATGTCGAGATGTACTTATAGGATTTTGAAATAAAATTAAATGATGGATCTCGAGTTGTATGTTAACTAAATAATGTTCAAGGGTTTCGAAAGATACATGTCGAGATTTAATTAAAGATCTCGATATGTATCTGGAATAAATCTCGACATTGTTTATAATAAATCTCGATATCACTTAAGCCTAGCTGTGGATTAAATTTCGATATGATAAACAAGGGTTGATATTTAGACACTACATAAAAATCTCGATACACATAGATCTCGACATTGTAGTTTAATCTTGATATAATTTTGAAGTATATCTCGATATGAGTCTCGAGCTAAATCTCGAGATCTCATACTTAGTTGAAAATTTTAGTTCTAATAGAAACTCGATATTACACAAGAAAATTTCGATATTATCTCTTCGATATAATATGAATTATAGAATCTCGATGTGTTGAAAGGCATGTACGTTCTTCAGCTAATCCCTACAATAATTCTCGATATCAAGATCAAGGTAGACTTCGAAATGATTTTCCAAAAGAATCTCGAGTTTGATCTCGAGATTTAATAACACAATCTCGACATGCATTTTGACAAGGATTTCAAGCATAATCCCGAGATTTTACCAACATGGATTTCGACATTCCTATATCCTTATCAAAGATCTCGAATTTGTTCCTATTAAACTTAACATAGCCTCGAGTTTCACAAGCTGGAAAATCTTATCACCATTCGAAATATTTTATAAAAATCATCTAACTATCATCGAAACCCTAAAATTGATACTCATGATTATTATAACATATATATAAAATCATTAGCAAAAGGATTGCTCGTGTTCCGTAAAACATAATATCAGTGCTACACTAAATCATGAATTTAGATATACAAATTATGATAGAAATTCATACCTCTCCTAGCTTACTTTGTTCGATCCTTAGTTCCTTCTTGTTCTGAATTTTCGAGTTGCGATCATAAGAGTTTCTTGTTTCTACAGTACTATGTTAACGGGTGTCTCAACAATTATTCTCAAGTAACGAGATTTTCCTCTGATATAAATAACTCTTCTAGTACTTATCTCTTAAAATATTAATTGCTTTGTTGTCTCTTTGTCCAATACTTAGCGTAACCTATTGTACAATTGACATGGATAGCTACTATAATACTTATAATTAGTTTGACTTATATTTAGACATCCATCATAACTTTTCGACATTATTACTAACATGAATTTCGACATTGTAAATAAGAATCTCGAGTTCAATCTCGAGTTTTATACAAGTTTTAAAGTTAATACTGATATGGAAGTAACTCGTAATTATAAGTTACGAGTTACTACGTCTCTTTTCTTTTTATATTTTTTGTATTTAACTTATTTTATATTTATTAATTATATAATTCACCAAATCATAAAATCATTATAATCTCATGTAAATAACAACGCATCTAATTTATTGTTTGTTTCGCGACGATTAAAATGATAGGCATATCTTATATTTTTCAAATATCGAAAATATTTAATTATTTTTTATAAAGTTACGTGTTATTTTCCGCTAACACATAAAAGAAGAAATTGAAAGAAGTCTTGAGAATCACACTTTGGAACTTGAAGAAAGAAACTACAATGATTGACGACGTATAAAAGAATTCTTAACTTTACAAATTAAATTTAATATTTACGATATTAAAAAATATAAGATATGCATATCGCGAAACAAACAATAAATTAGATGTGTTTGTTGAATTTTATTATGCAAATTACACGAGATAATGATGATTTATGATTTGGTGGATTATATAATTAATTAATATAAAATAAGTTAAAATTTATATAAAAAAGTATATTTGAAATGTCACGTCATTGTGCGAGCCATCGTGGACAAGTAACTCGTATACAGTTATTACGAGTCACTAGCTCGTATAGATAGGATACGAAAATATCTATTTATTAATGGTTTTGATTTCATATTTATTTTGTTAATGGTTTATATTTTTTAATTATTTTATTAAAAATTCCCAGCGGCAAAGAAGACCCCAGAAAATAGTAGAAGTTTTATGGTTGTTATAAAATATTAATTATTAAAGATAATAATATGAAGATTATCGAGAAAAAAATTCTTTTATATAATAGTATCAATATATTTTACATAATACAAATCACAAGTCTCCGACTTTGATGAAGGTATTTGAAAAAAGTATCATATGCTGCAACTTTATATAAAAAATGGTGACAATTATGAAAATATTCTTAAATCCACCCATAATATCACATCAACAATTCTTAGTTATTAAATATCACATCTATCAATCTAAACAGAAAATAATTACATCTGAATTACTGTTTTTTTTCAAAGAATATCTGACTAACTCAACGTTTAAATGTCAATACCAACATTCTAAATAATATATATTTATTATAAACAAACAGGCATCGATGCCCATTAGGATTTATTACATTGGTTAGATCTACATTATTTGATTGGCTAGATTTGCATTAATTTCATTGTTGAATGTTAAATATTGGCCAATAAATAAGGTCTCCCATTGGTCATTTGGAGATACTAAATTATACACTCTCTTTGATTCATCACAATGTTGGTTTTTATATTGGCGCAAATATTTATTTCTATCTCGTAACTAGTGGTGGTAGCATTATAGGGACACATATTTTAGTCTTTGGCAAATATGGACATTAACTTTAAAAAATGGCAATTTAAAGACATTATACAATCTGACCATTATATTAACCAAATCCACAAACGTGGAATCCGATCCGCTTATATGTACTCTTCAAAGACTCATTAAAAGAATCCTACGTAGACTTGCCCAACCGCCGGTTAACCGTAACCGGCGGTTGGTAACCGGCGGTTGGCGGTTTAGTCCATCGCCGTCTAACCGGCCGGGGCGGTTGCCGGTTAGCCGCCCCCGGTTGACGGTTAGACCAACCGCCGGTTGACTAACCGCCGTTTACGGTTAACCGACGGTTGGAACCGCCATTTTTTTTTAATATAATTTAATTCTTAGTGTTGTGTAAAGTTTGATATATTATTTGGTCAAATCGAATTATGTATCGAAAACTAGTATTATATAATTTGCAAGACAATTACAAAAAAATTACATTTTACATTTTACAAAGAAGTTGTATTGTATTACAAATTTTAATTAATCAATTACAATAGAATACATAAATGTAAATTAAATCAGTCTTCTTTTCGGACTTCGTCCGAGAAAGGCTTCAACAGGTGCAGGCGTCGGGCCGGCCCGACGCCTGCACCTGTTGAAGCCCATCACGGGCGAAGCCATGATTCTTCGACTTTTCGATCGGGCTTCCGCAAGTGTAGGCGAGAAAGCAGCGTATGATCTCAGGAGCCCTAACGAATCAACAATCAATTATGATCCGTCAAGGCATCCGGAGACCACACGTTGCTAACTTACTTGCACTTACCGAAACCCCTCTTCTTCGTAATCTTGTTCCCTATAAGAAAATGCATAAACATGATTTACATTATAAGTTAATTTTAAAAAAAGAACAAGAAGTAATTATACAAAGTCGCGTTTAAGCGCGATTACTGTCTTCCTAGTATCCCGCGTTAAGGTGCTCCTCGAAATCTTCTTCGCCTGAGGGTTGTATGCTGTTTTGATCCAATGCTCGTAAATCGGATCATCGGCAAATCGAAACGGTAGATGCTTCGCGGCTACGAACTTTGCAAGCTCCCGTCGCGCAACGTCCTCGTTGTAATGAAACAACGACGTTGCGCTTCCGCTCCCGCCTGCGGGTCCCGACGCAGACGAATCCGTGCCTCCGAACATTTGCTGCTGGTTTTGTGCTATACCTAATTTAGTCGGGTGTTTCGAACGGAGATGGAATTCATTGACCCATATCCGCCTCCCTTTCTAAAATTATATTCCTTGGGACAGTAGTTACAATAGCTCTGAATTGGTTGACTATACTAGTAGGTACCTTCTTGAAGTGTACCGCGAATATGTCCGACTGTAGCCGCCGGGCGGCGGCGGTTTGCGTAGGCGCTTCGGTCTCCGGATCCGCCTCCGTCCGTTGCGCGGCATGCGAGCTTGCTCCCGGCAACGCTCATACTCTGGGGGCGACGGGACGAACCCGGTGGCATACGCGTCATCGTTGAGGTCGTCGCGAGAGCACGCCGGCGAGATCCAACAACTCATTTGGGTCGTACTGTTGGTAGTCATCTTGCGACGAAGTACCAACGACTTGCTTCCCTTTGCTGGCCCTCGACGCATGAGAACCACGTCCACGACGGCCGTGACCACGATCCATCTAAAAATATTCGACACACACGGGTACAAAAAAATATGGTTAGATAAAGATGAAACGGCAAAAAACGATACCGAAACGTTGCCGAAAGGGCGAGGCGGCACGGCGCGGGCAGCGGCACGGGGTGGTGGTGGCTCGGCGGTGGGCGGTGGCGCGGCAGCGGTGGGAGCCGACAGGCTGAGCCGGTGGCGGGCGGTGGTAGCGCGGCGGGAGGCGGCGGCTGTGGGCGGCGCCGGCGGCTGTGGGAGGCGACAGGTCGTGGCGGGTGGTGGCGCGTGGTGGGAGGTGGCGGGCGGTGGGAGGTGGCGGGCGGTGGGCGGCGGCTGTGGGAGGCGACACGCGGCGCGGGTGGTGGCGGCTGGCGCGTGGTGCGAGGTGGCGCGGCGGTGGGAGGTGGCGCGGCGGGAGGCGGCGGCTGTGGGAGGCGACAGGTCGTGGCGGGTGGTGGGAGACTGGGAGGTGGCGGATGGGGGGGCGCGGCGGTTGGATGGCGGGAGGTGGTGACGCTGGGAGGTGGTGGTGGGAGGCGGCGTGGTGTGGCGGCGGCGCGTGGTGGTGGGGGGCCGGTGGTGGTGGCGGCGCGTGGAGGTGGCGTGGAGGTGGAGTGGAGAGAGACAGAGAGTGAGCTTGAGAGGGAGAGAGAGTGAGAGTGTGCTTGGGAGGTAGAGAGAGAATGAGAGATAGAAATTAGAATTATTTTTAGGGTTTGGGTTTGGGTGGGTGTGGGGTTTTTATAGAATTAGGGTTGGGGAGCCGTTGTAACCGGCGGTTTTGACGGGCTAACCGCCGGTTAGACTGTTCAACCGCCGGTTACAAGGCTATTATTATTATTTTTTTTAATTTTTATTTTATTTTATTTTTTTTTTTAAACTGGCGGCATTTTCAAATTTCAAAATTTGAATTTTTGTTTTTTTAAAACCCAACCGCCGGTTAACCGTGTAACCGGCGGTTTCGGACCGGCGGTTGGCGGTTCAACGAACGGACCAACCGCCCCGTAACCGGCCATATACGGTCACCGGTTACGGTTTGTGCCGGTTACGGTTTGTAACCGTAACCGGCGGTTCCGTAACCGGCGGTTGACGGTTTCAACCGCCGGTTACGGTTCAATTTGGGCAAGTCTAATCCTACGTGGACGTCCATCATAAAAACGCCACATAAAAAAATAAAAACCCAAGCCCCACCATATTAAAATGAAAATTAATTAAAAAAAAACGATTCATCTTCCTCATATTAAAATAAAAATTAATTAAAAAAATCGATTCATCTTCTTCCTTTCTCCACTCTTCCTCGTCAATCAGCGTCACTTCCATTCCACCTCCTCCTCCGCGCACCACCCCGAGCCAGCACCACTCCTCAGATGAACTGCGCCCCGAAGACCCGTCTGGGGCGATTTTCAAATTACCAGCAGATTTGGGGGTCAACCTGCCACTTTCGACCTCCCTTGTATCGAGCTGTTTATCTCCTACTTGCTTTGTGCTGCCGCAAGAATCTTGAACTACGACGTCGTGATATGTCTTGCTTTTGAGTTGCAGCGTTGTTTTCACCGTTTGTCAATCGCTTGTCTTTCAATCTTCTGTGGCAAACGCAAACCAACCTGAGATTTGCTTCTCTGTTAAGCCGATGGAAGAGGCTAGCTCGGCTTTCATGGATTCTGAGGTGTATTTTTGGTCTGCAATACGGTGAGGAAAGATAGAGAACTCTAACAGCTACATTGGCAAATAAAATTAGGGCGACAGAATGGAGTTGAAGACAAGCGAGATACCCTTATAGAATTTTTCTAATGCTTTGATCTGAGCTCGAGTCTTGACGGTTCTCTTCTTGACTCTTGTTCTTGTCTGAAAGGGAGCTATTTTCACTTATTTTTTTTATTATGTAGCGAGCGCCACGTCAGCGATTTTTATGACATGGCGCCACGTAGTAATATTTAATGACCGGTCCGTCTTTAAAAGCACACATGTCAGCGGGTCGGGCGCCACGTCAGCGGGTTTGCGTCAAAATACAGGGTCGGGTCGTATAATGTCCCTAAATTGCCATTTTTTAAAGTTAATGTCCCTATTTTGCCAACGACTAAAATACGTGTCCCTATAATGCTACCACCCTTTAGTTACGGGACGAGAAAAATATTTGAGCCTTTTATATTATACATAAATATTTTATAACACCTTATCAGCACGATACTCTACCGACAACGACGATCTCCGCCCGACGACGCTAATTTCTACCGAAGATTTATACGGGCATATTTAAGATATAATAATTTTATTTCATATTTATAACATATTATAGAAATTTTAAAAATATATACAATATACAAAAAAAATGCCATACTCCGACTGGTTTCGCGGATACCTTCAAAATCTAAGTGATGGAAGGGTCCAAATTTCGATCCCAGCGGTGGCATATTAATTTTTGTCCGACTAGCTTGGTTTGGTTTATCGGACTAGCTTGGTTCGGTTGTCAGACTAGCTTGGTTCGATTTATACCGCCTACCATGTGATGGTTGGTACCCATGATGATGTGTCGCCTGCCGGTTTATACCGCCTATTATGTGCTAGTTTGTACCGCCTCATATGTGCGGTTTTGTAACGCCCGCCAGTAACATCTAATTATATTCGAAATAATTGGCTATACTGACTATATTTTTCGAATATTGTTTTATTGAAGATTGCTTATGCGTGTAATATTTTTATTTTCATTGTTAAAATGCTTTTGCGTTTTATAGTATTATGACGAATTGGCGAGCCTTGAGTTTGTTTGCACTCGATATCATTGGCCGAAATTATCTATCTTGGGCACTGGATGCCGAAATTCATTTGAACGCGAAAGGTATAGGTGATACCATCAAACCGACCAAGGCAACATCCGAGCAGGACAAGGCGAAGGCAATGATTTGTCTTCGCCTGCCACATTCATGAAAGTCTGAAAATTGAATACTAACAGTGAAAGACCCGAAAAGACTTGGGAAAAAACTTGGAAGATCGATATAATGTGAGTACCCTCATTTTCTCTTTAGAATTAGTGGCGGATTTCCGCAATGTAAGCCGCGGAAAGCCCGTGTAACAAAAAACTTTTTAGTAAATAACATATAATACAATAGAAGTCGTCTACATAGTCACAACACTGTACAAGGGCGTAGCCCAAAATGAAAAAACGTCCAAAACCCTAACGCCGCTTCACAGGTCTTCATCCATGTGCTGCTTTGCCCTCAAAGTCTGTGGCGCACCGCTACAGCCGTCTCAGTCGCGGCATGTATCAACGTCGAACTTAATACCTACAACACGTAAACACTGAGCGATTTGCCCACTAGGTGAATAAAATGCATGTATGCAAGTGTACACTCAGTCCCAATCCCAACATCTCGCATTTCAATGCACACCCTTTCTTTTTCCTCATCTCTACCTCATTTCACGCATCATACCCTAGACTAGACTCGACACCTCACTCGCCCATAACATAACGGTAGCCTACACTGGTAGCATTTAGACGATCACACTACTGTCCTACCAGGTCGGTCCTTCCGTAAGTGGTAGCCTAAACTGATAGCGTTTAGACGTCACGCTACTGCTCTATCAAGTCGCTCTCTTCGCTAAAATATAACAACGATGGTTTTGCACCTCGGGACGTTCACGTCTGAGTAGACAGATCGATCACGTCTGTCTGTCGTCAGGTGCCGTACGAGTACTAACATCGACTCTTCAAAGAGTCATAAGTCAAAATAATCTCAATCTATCCTCGCTTATCAGTACGTCAAATCATCACCTTCTCAATACAATATGAATATCGCCCACTCTCATATGATATGCATATGCCATGCATATAACGTGTAACCATGTATAAAATCCGTAAAATCACGTAATTCACCGAATACATAAGCACATATAAATCAGGTAGGTATTTATGTGTTGTAGATGAAAGAATTCACCTATTTGTCGTCCTTAAATTAGCTGTCAAGCAACCTTGTAAATATCTTAGTGGTTTAGACTTTGTAGACACAAATAATTATAGGTCAGTGCATGTACAAGCTTTCGAACTTTAAGAAAATAAAATAACGAAGTTTCGAAATTGGGTTTAAAAGTCAAATCAACTCTTACGAATATACATGTTTTTCAAAATATTGGTAGTTTTGGATTCGAAAATTAATAGAGTTCGAAAATCTGCTAAGTTGCAACAAAATTAGCCGAAGTGTCGAAAATTTGGACATGTATCGAACATTGAGTTCCAAAATCACCTAGTTTCAAAATTGACTTGTTGCGAAATTTTGTTCCATTCGAAATTTGACATGTTGCGAAATTTTTGGTTTCGAAAATCGGTGGTATCGAAAATTAGTTTCGAAATCACTTCTTTTGAAAATAAATTTCATTCGAAAATCGTGAAGCTTGGAAAATTTTACTCTACAATTGATTATTTCGAAAATCACTCCAGGCCTAAGAAAAAGCCGCGAAAAAGCCCTTTCTTCCCACAAATCTAGGCCCGCGAAAATATCAGGCCCGTGAGAATTGATTCTGGCCCGAAAATCTGTCTCATACTTGCGAAATAAATTAGGCCCGCGAAATCGCAATTTTGTTTTGCGAAAACCTTACTTAACATATTTCGAAAATCGACACATTGCGAAAATTTCCCTATGATTCGAAATAATTTTCGAAACTTACCTTTCGAAAATTATTTTCGAACACCCCAATTTCGAAAATCACACATTGCGAAAAACCTTGCGAAAATTTTAAATCCCTCGAAAATATTTTCTCGATATGAATTTTGAAACCTCATTTCGAAAATCCCATGTATGTTTATTATCTACGAGAAACGTACCATTTGCGAGATTACTTGCTCAGCTGATTAGATTAAAAGTCCATTTCTAGATTATTCGATAAAGAAAATACGCGTTGTTAATGCCGGTGATTTACTTCCAAGGCATTTAATGATTATTGTATGTCTATCGGTATCGATGTCGAGCATCATGTGCCATGTCCATACACAAAACGGTCTTGCGAACGTTGATTAAACGCCTGTAATTAATAGCAAGGTCATTGTTGGTAAAGTCGAAACTTTCATCGTCTTGTTTGGGATATACTATATTACATGCAGCAACACTAATACGCATCAGGTTAACACGTTATCATGATATCTCCCCGTTACAAATATTTATGGTCAGGAATCAGATATTTCCCACAAAGAATTTCGAATGTGCAGTATATGTTCCAATTGCACCACCACAATGCAAAAAGATGGGACCTCAAAGGAAGTTGGGAATATATGTCGGATTTGAATCTCCATCAATTATAAAATATTTAGAACCCTTAACTGGAGAACAATTCACGGCCAGATGGCGACTGCCACTTTGAAGAAATAAATTTTCGACATTAGGGGGAGAAAGAAACATTTGGAAAGAAATATTAGTTGGAATGAATTATCACTAAATTATTGTGATCCGCGAACGAAAGAATGTGAACTAGAAGTTCAAAAGATAATTCATTTACAAAGTTTAGCGAACCAATTGCCAGACAATTTGCTGACCCATAAAGAGTGACAAAGTCACATATTCCAGTTGTAATGCTCGTGCAGAAATTGAAATTCCTTAGAACAAATACGGGATAGTACCGAGCCTACCACAACTAAAGCGTGGTAGGCCCTCAGGTTCCAAAAATAAAAATCCTCGAATTTGAAAAGGAGCAATAATAATAATGGTCTAATCGAGGACTTATTGACTAGAGAAGAGTCGATGGACAAAAATGATGACGAACGTAAATATCAGGTACCTGAAAATTTTAAAATAATGATAATAAGATATCTCGATAAATTATGCTCCGAATGAATTAGATGAAACGAGATAAAGTCAACGTTGACGATAAATTCTCATTTAACGTAGCGCTACAAGAAATGAATGAGATCAATGAGAATGATGATCATGAACTGTAAAAGAATGCAAACAAAGAAATGATTGGTCAAAATGGAGAGATGCAAACGATGCTGAGTTAAATCACTTGAGAAACGAAAAGTTTTCAGACTTGTAGTCTGTATACCATAGAGTATAAAGCCAGTTGGATATAAATAAGTTTTTATCAGAAAGAGAAATGAAAGGGCGAAATTGTGATATACAAAGCCCGATCTGTTGCACAAGGTTGTTCGCAACGACTTGGTATTGATTATGAGGAGACATATTCTCCTGTGGTGGATGCAACAACTTTTCGTTATATAATAAGTCAGGCAATACATGAAAAACTCGATATGCCTAATGGATGTTGTCACTGCTTATTTATATGGCTCACTTGACAGTGACCTTTATATGAAGCTTCCTGAGGGATTTCAGTTGACTGAAAATTCAGGGCTCCGTGATGAGTACTCAATTAAACTGAACAACTTGCTTTATGGATTAAAGCAATCTGAGCGTATGTTGTATAATCGCCTAAGTAAATATTTATTGAAAGAGGGATACAAAAATGATCAAATTTTCCCTTATATATTTATGAGAAGATGTGGAAATGAATTATCGTCATAGCACTATATGTTGATGATATCAATATAATTGGAACTCCTGAAGAGTTAACAAAGGCCGTTAATTATTTGAAAAAGGACTTCGAAATGGAAGATCTCGGAAATACGAAATTTGTCTCGGCCTGCAAATTGAATATTTGAAGAATGGAATATTTGTATGTCAAAGAAACATATACGAAAAAGGTATTGAAAAGATTTTATATGGATAAAGCTCATCCGTTGGATACTCCGATGATTGTCCGATCTCTAGATGTGAATACCGTTCAGACCTCGAGAAAATGATGAATATTGCTTGGTCCTCGAGTACCATATCGTAGAGCTATAGGAGCACTAATGTTCGATCTGATATGCAAATGCAGGTTTTCTATCCTACCCAAAAAATGCTCGATCGCAAACGGTTATCTATTTACATATGGTGGAACTACTATTTCTTGGCGGCCAGATAAACAAAGTTTAACCGCAACTTCATCTAATCATGCGGAAATTTTAGTGTTTCACGAAGCTAGCAGAGAAAGTGTTTTGGTTGCGATCGATAATCCAGCATATACGACAAACTTGTGTGTTATTATCGGAAAAGTTACCTCCGACGATCTATATGAAAACAATGCCACATGTATTGCTCAGTTAAAGAAAGGCTACCTCAAAGGCGATAAAACCGAACATATATCTCCTAAATTCATCTATACGTACGACCTTCAGAAGACCGGCAAAATTGACGTACACAAGTTCGATCAAGTGACAATCTCGTGGATCTATTCACCAAAGCGCTACCTCCAAGATTATTCTAGATTTAATTGGAGTCGAAGGCTCAAAGATCTTGAGTAATGTTTACATCAGGTGGAGACAATATATGCTGCACTCTTTTTTCCTTCATTAGGTTTTTATCCCACTAGGTTTTCTTAATAAGGTTTTTAACGAAGCATCTAATATAATCAGATGAAAATATTTTTGTAATGGACATCCAAGGGGGAGTATAATAAACAAGGTATGGATGCCCATTATGATTTATTATATTGGTTGGCTCTACATTTATTTGATTTGCTACATTTGCATTAATTTCATTGGTTGAATGTTAAATCTTCTTAATTTGCTGAAGTTTGTTTAGTTCGGTCAAATTTCGATCCTTGAGAGAGCTCATGAAAACCTTGCTTTCTTCCCTTTATTTTTTTTTTTCTATTTTCCTTTCTGAACGTCTTTGTTATTAGGGTTAATTCAATTTCAGGCCCCATTAAGAAGTTTGGGTTAGGGTTCAGGCCCATTGCAGTGGGCTTTAGTATTAAGGACCCACTTTTCGGAAAACTCAGTGATCAGGCCCTAAAATGACGCAAAAGACATATTTAACCCTGACATATGCCAAAATTACGCTGTATACCTAAATAATCCGTTTCAGCCAATTATAACAGTTCGGCGCTGAAAAAGAACACTTTCTTTCACTTGGATAACAACAGTCTTGTATTGAGTGCCATATGTCGTCTATTTAGTAACAAATGACGTCGCAGAAGTAACACAGTATTCAAAAATAATACCGATTCCTGCAACATCATTTGTTAATGTGTTACTGCAGGAATCGATATTATTTTTGAATGATGTGTTACTTCTGCGACTTCGTTTGTTACTAAATAGACATCATATGGTACTCAATACAAGACTGTTGTTATCCAAATGAAAGGAAGTGTTTTTTCAGCGCAAAATTATTATAATTGTTCTTGAACCCTCCACCCGACCATCCCCTGTTTTCCTAGACAGAAATTCATCATTATAGGGAGCAATGCTCGATCAGTGGAAAAATGGGGTTCGATAGTACGATGTAATAAATATGTCTGTTAATAACATTTTACTGTCGATAAGTAACGTCTTATGACGTTAAAATAACACTAAGGTTTTTACGGTAACAAATCAGTATAATTGTTTAACAGTTATAATTGTTCTTGACCTCTCCACCCGACCATCTGCCCCCTGTTTTCCTAGACAGAAAATTCATCATTATAGGGAGCAATGCTCCTATAATGGGTTACCAATTTTCAATCTCGAAACGTGTAATAAGATCGAAACCCTAATGATTCGATCTTTTATAGAAAAACGCTAATGGTCGTCGCGTTGAGTTTAGGGTTTACGGTTTAGGGTTTATGGTGTAATACCGCATGATGGAAAACAACAAGGTGTTAACAATCGATTGTGCTCGATCTGTGTGAAAAATGGGGTTCGATAGTTCGATGTAATAAATGTCTGTTAATAACATTTACTGTCGATAAGTAACGTCTTATGACGTTAAAGTAACACTTGCGGTTGTTACGGTAACAAATCAGTATAAATGTGTAACAAATCAGTACAACTGTGTAACATAAAACTGACGTCAAATACCATTCAGAAATCACTTTTATTAAGGGTAATTTCGTCAAATCACAGTTTGGGTCCTTTTTACTTAATTTTTCGAAAAAGAGGTCCTTATAACTAAAAAAATGTCTGACATGACCTGATCCCTAATTTTAAAATATTCTGGGGCCTGACACAAAATTTCCCCTTGTTATTATGGGTTTTCTTTTTATGGATTAGTAGATAAATATGAGAGCTTGAAAGTTTGTGTAAGGTTTGATTATTTAGGTGACGTGTTTTACCTTTTTGTTAAGTAACTCCCCTTATGGTTAAGTAATTAGTCCTTATCTCATTTTTGTATTATATTATTATACTTATGCATTCCCTTGTAGTTAAGAAATTGAATTGTGTAGAAAATCCTAGAATTTGGAGTCCAAGGTCTCGACATCTAATGGTTCGAATTTTCCTTTCGACATCAACTTGACATTTTCTAATCTCGACATTCTACCGATATCTTTTGATTTCGAGATTTAAGATTTCAGGCTTCAAAGATTTCGAAGTTCTTCCTCAACTCTTTCGAGATTTGCTCACCTCGTGGTTTTCCTATTTCGACAACATTCTATCTTTCGAATTTACTATCCACACAACTCAATATATCCTTTCTTATCTCATATGAAACCCTAAAATTCCTAACTACCCTAAATTCAAAGTCTACTTCCAATTCACACACGTCATGTTGGCATATAGTATAAAATCATTTAAGCACATAAAAGTCATAAAACATGTCTCACGAAATCACGTAAGTCCTAATTCGTAATACACATAAGATTTGTAAATCACACATCGTGTTCAAACAATGTATTATAACCGGAATTTCATCCAAAGTTCCAATTTTCTTATTTAATAATTCCACAGAGTCTCTAATTAAGTAACCTCTACAACTAATTTATTGTAAATCCCGTAATTAAAATTTTACGGGTATTACACTTCATGTCTCGCTATTTTTTTTTTGCATGATTAGATGAAATAGTGGTTTAAACTTTTTTCACTAATAACTTGTTAACCTCATTTTCACATTTAGTTTTCATGGTAAGATATAACGAGGCATGTAGATAATATTTTCCTTCACTAGGGTTAAATTAATCTCGGTTATTCCTAGTAAGGTTTTGAAGAGATGGACATGCAAAGAGGAGTATGAACTTTTAAACGAATACACAATGTCCATGAACATCGCATTATCTACTCTTTTGCGATCAATTTAAATAATCCCTACATAAGGTCTCAAAATATAGCTGCTTGTAATAGTTAATGTATTCTGATTACATCATAGCAATGAATCTGGGTTAATTCCTTATCATTCCCATTTGAGTTTTAAAACTCCTATTAAATACCCCTCGAATATTTTCTTCCTTATAAGTACCTATTTGAAAATTTCTTTCCTGTTTAGTACCTAAAATGGTCTTTTCAGCGTTAAAAAGACGAAAATACCCCTGTCTCATATATTCCAAAGAAGCTGAATAAATTATGTCAAAAGAATTATACCAACACAACTTGTTATTATACCAATAAAATTGATGCCAGAAATTGGTAGAAATTATAGCAATTGTTCCAATATTATACCAATAATTATAATTTATATAGCAAAAGTGGACATTATACCAACTCAATTTGATATTATACCTGATATTATAGAAATTATACCATCTGTTTCGTTATTATACCAATAAATAATGAGATTCGAATTTTATACAATGAAATTTGACATTATACAACTGATTATGCTATTTATACCAGAAATTATAGAAATTGTACCATCTGTTTTTGTAATTATACCTATAAATAAAGGTATTATAATTTTATACCAAACATTTAGGCATTATATCAACTGATTTTGCTATTATACCAGAAATTGAGGAAATTATATCATCTATTTTCGTATATTACCAGTAAATATTGTTATTCTAATTTTTATACAGCAAAATTGAATAATATACCAACTAATAACGATAACAGTTGGTATAATTCCAATTTAACATTATTCTGTTTGTATAATTAGAACTACAGTTGGTATAATAATCAAACAGTTGGCATGATGTCCAATTTAATTTCAGGAAAGGGTATTTTCGTTCCGTTTATTGTTTTGGGGTATTAAACACATAACTTTTGCAGATGGGTACTGAACAGGAAGAAATTTTGCTAGGGATACTGAACAGAAAGTATAAACTTAGAAATGGACTGGTAAGGAATTTACGCATGAATATGTAGTATTACTTAAAATAGTTAATCGTTTCACTCCTTTATTTTTATATATTATAAATCATATCCGCACAACTTATTTGTCTTTTATACGTATGTAAAAATACCATTTCATCAAACATTATAATAAGTAACTGAATATTATAAAGAAATATTAAATCTAGTTATATTTTTACTGCAGGAAACACCAATTTATATTGTTGTTGGTTCGTATATACTATATTAGTAATATTTTTTAACAATATATAAAGATTTTGCTTTTGTTCATGAGTATATACAGAAATTAATTAATATATATCTATTACTATCTACTAAGGGAGAATCCATTGGTTATCAGCCAGTCACTTTTGGTAAAATGTAATATACTATTTTGAAAGGATAATATTGTAATTAAACATCCGAATCAAACGTGACCGCTTCCGCTATTCCTTTCTTTTCAGTACGTGGAGGGACGCGTAGCCGATGCCTTCAGCGAGGCGGCCGCTGATTCCTTTGTCATAATTGTACTTGCCAAGATTTATTTCCACCGGAGGTTCGACGCTCGCATGTTCTCAAGTATATGGTTAAAGCTTACGAATTCTTTTTCGTTGTTACAGAGCCATGGACAACGAAATTCAACAGAGGTTGCTCGACACCGACGAGTCAGAAAGAAAACTCCACTTGCCGGAAAGAGTGTACGAAGAATCCATGATGATATGGAGAGTTGCATTGCCAGGCATATATCAAGAGTCACTTCCTTCGGCACAGTTATAGTAACACAATCTTTCATGGGACACATAGGCTCAGTCGTCTGGCTGTTTATACTCTTGTCCAAACACTGGGGGTTCGCTTCATCACTAGAATATATGGTAATAGCAAAACCATCTTTTTTCATTGTCTGATTTACGACGTTACTTTTCAATGTTTCTGCAGATTGGAATATCGAGTGCTACTGAAACCCTTTGCGGCCAAAACAGTCCCTGCATCCAAAACAGAGCCCTGTCGAAACTCGCAAGCTCGAATCGCATCTGTTAATGTCGAAGATTTGAAAGAAGATTTTGTCTTTCTTCCACAAAATAAGTGGTGCACCTACATGCCAAAAATAGGAGATTGCACTTACCATAAATGGAAGATATGAAATCAAGAGAAGGATTCAAGATTCGACTCAAATATTACTATATTTTAGGAGATCTTCAAGGAGATATTTTAGGACATTATCAAGAGATCTTTTACCAAATCAAGAGGGAGCCATGCCTATAAATACAAGGGGGATTTCGAGTTGTCAACTACACCTTTGGTCGAAACTTTGAGAGCTATGATGCGAATATATCGAGTTTACGTTGAGAGAATTTGAGCGAGCCAGTGTCTTTTTAGCCTAGTGTTTCTTTTGCAAAAGTCTTAGGACTTTGTAGGTTTGTAGAATCGTTTGATTCGTGGTTTTGTCTAGGCTTGATTTTTACTATCTTCGGATAGTTGTTTTGCCATCCATTGCTATAGTGGAATTTCGCCTTGAGGCACACAGCAAGTTTATTGACTTGCTGCACAAATTTACATCTCGTGTCTATCGTTTCCGTCAATAAGTTCGTTACATATTCTGCTGTGCGTTCTGTTGGATTCAGTGTCGACCTAACATTTGATCCAAATTTAGTCACCTGTTTTTAGAACTTAGTATTTTACATCCATATCGTACCGGTCAAAGTGGTATCAGAGCCTCCGCTTGACGTGACTACGCGTTTTTGATCCTTTTCCATGGATGTTACAAGCTCAGACTACATAGGAAAAGTCCTAGTGTTAGATGGTTCCAATTATGCCTATTGGAAGGTTCGTGTACGTCGCATCAAGTCGATTGATATGCTTGCGTGGGAGGCTGTTCTCAACAGTTATACGACACCAAAGTCTGTCCCGACGCTGATGGTGAAGTCTATGAGAAACCAATCGACGAATGGAGTCCTCACGAGAAGAGTGCAGCGAGTTCAATGACAAAGCCCTTAATGCCTTTCTCTTCGGTCGATATCTTCATGTTCAAGATTATTCAAAACTGTATGACTGGAAAGAATGCGTGGGATCTACTTCAGAGGTACTGCGAAGGCGATGCGAGTGTGAGGGAAACCCGACTAAGGCTTCTCCTCAACCAGTTCGAGAACCTCATAATGAAGGAAGATGAGGACATTACCACGTATTTTGACAAGATTCTGATGATCTCGAGCGAGTGTGCTAGCCTCGGGGATCCGATCTCGAATAAGGTATTAATTTCTAAAGCAATTCGTACACTAAATGAAAAGTACAATGTGAAGGTAGCTGCGGTCGAGGAGCCCACAATTTGGCCACGTTGGACTTCAACACGTTGATGAACATTATGAAGAACTATGAGACCACCTCGAAGTCCAAAAGAGAGCTTCACGCGGCAAAAGCATTGCTCTAGTAAGTCAGTCATCCAAGGTGCAAACTGAAGTTGACCCTGACAATGATGAAAAATTTGGCTGTGCTCGTGAAGAAATTTACAAAGTTCCTTCAGAAGAAGAATGTCGATCAGAATGTTGGCCCAACATTCGGAAGGGCCAGAATGCCAAAGCAGAACCTTCTTCTGCTCCTCCATACTTCAAACGCAATACTGACGAGATTAAGAATATTGACTGGGATTTAGTGAGATGCCATGCATGCACTGGCTGGGGTCACTTTGCCAACGAATGCGCGAATACTTTACGCAAACAAGGGAAATCACTTTGGGTTGATCTTTCCGACGATGATTAAGAACAATGCCTAAGGAATCCAGGCAATCATCAGTAACCATACATTCCTTCTCAGATAATGAAGAAGAAGATCATCAAATCGGCTTTACGACGGTAACTGATGGTGAGCCAACATTTGACTCAACATCTGGGAAACAAATTATTTTTGAATACGATGACTCAAACTGTTTTGGTGGGCATTTAAGTTATGATGATGCAGAGTTAGAAACTGATGTTTGCGCGGAAAGTCCAGATTAATGAAGCTGTCAAGATGTTGTCCGCGCAATATGAGAAGGAAAAGGCAAAAAATTCGGAACTAAGAACCCTCGTAACATGCTGTCCGAGGAGAATGAGAAGAGCGATAACATGATTGAAAGCCTACTTGAAAACAAAATGGAGGCCGTGCTGACAAGAAAGGACAAGGAGATTGACAAGCTTCAAAAGCGAGTCGACGAGGCCGATGAAACATTTACGAAGATGAACAAGGATAACTCGACCCTTGATGAGGTATTATCGTTAGATATTTTTGATAAGCAAGGTTTAGGATTTGACTCTCAGCCCATGAATACTTCTGATTCTGTTATTCATGATAGACCTAAGATAGTCTTTGTTAAGGAAAATGCCGAGCATGTTACGAACGAAAGTAATGAGATTTAGTCGTTAAGAAGAGTCCTAAGCTTGCTGCCAGTATGTCTAAGAATAGACAGTTTAAGTGTAACCATTGCAAGCAGCCTGGTCATATTAAGCCATATTGTTGGAAATTGAAGGGGGAGATTTCTGCGAAGAAATTGATGTTGGCTGAAATGTCATCCAACATCCCGCTCAACATTGAGAAATCAGTGTTGAAAGGTATGTCTAGAGAAGGTTCAGTGGCTCACCTTCAAATTCTGGTAACCCAAATGCTGTTTTATCATCTCAGAAAGTTTGGATAGAGAAGTGCGTGCATAAGTGCAATGTTGTGTATACCTCTTTGCGAGCTACGTGACAAGTTCTTGGTACTTAGATATCGGGGTTCCGACATATGACGGGTACCAAAGAGTATCTACGTGATTACATGCCTTTAAGGAGTGGATCTGTGATGTTCAGTGGGGTTGCTAAAGGACGGATTCTCGGTCGAGGCAGATTGAACGTGCCCGACTTTCCCAGCTGAGCAATGTTCTTCATGTAGACGGGCTCGTAGCCAATCTGATTAGCATAAGCCAACTTTGCGACGACGACCTGGAGGTAAGATTAATAAGGATGTTGTGAGGTTTTTAACAACAATGGTGTTCGAGTTATGGCAGGTAAACGATCTCGAGCGATAACTGCTACCCTAGTCGGAGACAAATCCAGTTCGAAGGACGTGTGCCAACTCTCGAAGGCAGAAGACGATGTCATCCTTTGGCATTACAAACTGGGCCATGTTTAACTACCGAACGCTGGAGCAACTTATCAAACACGACGTGATCAGATGCATTCCAAAGCTTAAGGAGTTTGGTAAGGTTGTTTGTGAGTCATGTTTGAAGGGTAAGCAAGAGCATGCTAGCCATAATGTTGACCAACATGCTGCCCAACATTTTAAAACTGCTCATTGTTTTCAGCTTATTCACATGGATTTAATGGGTCCAATGGAAGTAGATAGCATTGGTGGTAGGAAATATGCATATGTGCTCGTTGATGATTACTCTAGATGTGCATGGATTTACTTTCCTAAAGAAAAATCCGAGTCATCAATTTTTTCAAAAAATTCTGTCCTATGGTTAACAATAATTTCAGTGCTCCTATATTTTGTATTAGATCTGATCATGGTAGGGAATTTGAGAATCAATTGTTTCGATGAATTCTGTGATAGGAAAGGTATTATTCATGAGTATTTATCTCCAAAGACGCCCCAACAAAATGGGGTGGCCGAAAGGAAGAATAGGAAATTGCAAGAAATGGCATGTGTTATGTTGCATTCTATGAGTCTTTCTAAAAGATTTTGGGCTGAAGCTTTACATACCGCATGTCATATATCTAATCTTGTGTTCTTTCGTCATGGTACTAAGAAGACGTCGTATGAGTTGTTGAATGGGAAAAAGCATACTGTCAAGTACTTTCATGTTTTGGATGCTACTGTTTTATGCTTGATGATCGTGAGTACTTGACCAAATTTGATTCGAAGAGTGATAAATGTATCTTCCTAGGTTATTCCTCAAATAGTCGTGCTTATCGAGTGTACAACTTGCGATTGAATTCTGTTCAGGAATCTATTAATATTTTTTTTGATGATGCTAAGAAATGCTCCACAAGTTGATATTTCAGATGTTATCCAAGCTGTCAGTGAGACAGAGGTTAACGTGGAGAAAATGTTGAGCCAACATCTGACTCAACATCTGCACCTGAACAGACTGATGAGGCTGGACCTAGTGAAGTTCGAAGAGATCCCCCACCTAAGATACAGAAAGACCATCCCACTAACCTAATCATCGGAGATCTGAACGAAGGAAGGAAAACCAGAGACAAGCCACGAAAGGACTACAAGTCAATGGTAAGAAATGCTGAACTCGGTATACGACGAGGTACGCTTTAACTGTTTTGTATCTGAAATTGAGCCAAAAAACATTCTTGAAGCTCTCAAGGACAGTTTTTGGATCAATGCCATGCAAGAGGATTGTTGCAATTCGAGAAAGATCAAGTATGGATATTGGTTCCACGGCCGACAGACATTAATGTCATAGGTACTAAGTGGATTTTTAAGATAGTCCGAGGAGCATGGTAGAGATTTAGATTAAAGCGCGTCTAGTTGCCCAAGGCTATACACAAGTCGAGGGAATTGATTTTGATGAGATATTTGCCCCCGTTGCTAGACTTGGATCGATTAGGTTATTGCTTGCTATTGCATGTTGGCTCAACATTACTTTACATCAAATGGATCTTAAGGCTGCGCGTTCTTGATGGTTATATAGATAAACAAATTTATGTTGAGCAGCCTAAAGGATTTGAAGATCCACATTTTCCTAATCATGTTTTTAAGTTGCAGAAAGCGCTCTATGGCCTGAAGCAAGCACCTCGAGCCTGGTATGGTAGGTTGACTACGTTCCTACTTGAGTTGGGTTCGTGCGAGCTGAAGCAGATCGAACACTCTTTGTAAAAAGAGTTAGTTCTGATATTTTGATTGCCCAAATTTTATTTAGATGATATTGTTTTCTGCTCTAGTTCTCAATCCATGTTAGACCAATTCGTACATGCTATGAGTTCTACTTCGAATGAGTATGATCGGCATTTTTCTTAGGTCTGCAGATTAACCAAAGCAATGACGGTATTTTCATGTCCCAGGAGAAGTATGCGAAGAATACAATGAAAAATTCGGGCTAGATACTGCCAGGTAATGAAAACACCGATGGTTGAACACAGAAGTAAGTAAAGATAATGTTGGACAGAATGTTGGCCCCACATTGTATCGTTCCATGATAGGCAGTCTTTTATATCTTTCAGCGAGTAGACATGATATTATGTTCAGTGTTTGTGTTTGCGCTAGATATCAGGCTGAGCCAAAATTTCCCATTTAAATGCTGTGAAGAATATTAAGATATGTGAGTGGTTCGTATAGTTTAGGATTATGGTTCTCGAAAGATACTAACACGAATCTTGTAGGATATAGCAATGCTGATTGGGCAGGTGACGAAGATGACCGCAAGAGCACAAGTGCGGTTGTTTCTTCCTGGGTAATAATTTTGTGTCTTGGTATAGTAAGAAACAAAATTACGTGTCATTGTCTACACTGAATCTGAATATGTAGCTGCGGGTAGCTGCTGTACTCAACTTATGTGTTAAATAGCATGTTGTGTGACTGCGGTTTAGAGAGTGAGTCTGTACTTATGTATTGCGATAACCTTAGTGCCAGCAACATGTCTAAGAACCCTATTCAACATTCACGTACCAAGCATATAGATATTAGACATCATTTTCTGAGAGATATGGTAGAGAAAGAATTAGTGTGCATTGAGCATATAGACACAAAACATCAGTTAGCTGACATTTTCACGAAAGCATTGGATTTTGAAAGGTTACGGACCTAAAAGTCCATAGATTTGCATCAGTCTGTCTGAATGTTGGTCCAACATTTGATCACATAGCATATGTCGAAACTTGATGGTTACTGTTTTGATGTTTTGATTTAATGTTTTCTCTGTTATTCTGTGAAATGATTGACTCATCTAGACCATTTCCCTGAAATGACCATCTTCCTTTAAAAAAATGCAAAAAAAAAAGAGAGAGAAAAATAAAAATATATAAATTGCTCATGATTCTTTTTCAAGATACAGGTTCACGTAATAAGTTTCCCTAGTACAGGGCATTCGCGGTGACGATGTACTCTTTGCGACAAAAATCCTAACCTTGATGATAAGGATCTTATAAGGGCTATGCATAATACTACTAGTCTATAACTGAGGTAAGTAGGGCAGAAAATGAAAGGGAATTGAGAGTCTGAAAATTTCAGAGTAAAATGTTGAGTCTTCGGACAACATATGTGACTATCAGTTTGATCATGCTATATTTTTGTGTTTTCGTTTATTTGCATTAGCTTTTAGGTCAGCATTTATTAGTTTCATGTGTCTAGTTTAGATACTCTCAGAATGCATTAGTATCTCTCGAAGAACCGCCTGCTACGCTGGTCTCATGTGCTCATCAACGTTGCTAAATCGGTTAGTATCGCTCGCTACTATGTTGATTTTTGACTTGGTTATTCTCGTTGAACTGTGACTTGCTCCTGATTTTTCGCATGCGAGTATTCTCTGGACTGTTAAGAATTTTTCTTTGGCCTGGCTCGATATCTTCCACTTTCACAAATCCTATTTCATAATATAGGCAATCTCAGCAAATTCGAAATTTTTGTTGAACTTTATAGATTTCAAGATTTATACTGCTCTGCTTTGATACTTTTAATCTTGGATGTCTATTGCGAACTTACCCAATTTCGAGTCTGAGAATGTTGAACCAAATGTTGGATCCACATCTTCCTCAACGAAAATCTCCAGGTTTACTTCTTCCAAAAAGGGGGGAGACGATGGTGCTAATCAGGTGGTGCAACTTTTGCTGGTAGTGCTAAGGGAACTTCGACAGGGGGAGCTAGAACCGATACAGAAAGAAGCTAAAGACTCCATTGAGAGTTTGAAATTCTTATCCATATTAACTTTTGCGTGCCTGATAAAGTTATATTTTGTGCATACTGATTTGGTTCACTAAAATGATTGCCTGTCGAAAGTTTGTTTTTGCAGATTTCCCTAGAGAACCTTGAACGACTTTTTACTAATTTCTAGTACTTTGTTATTTTTTACTCTAATCATATTTTATTTGTTTTTTTGGTTGAGTATATTTTGCCTTCAGGGGGAGCTTTGGAACGCCAAATTAAGTGGGAGTTTTCTTCCTTCCAAAAAGGGGGAGATGATGAAGAAAAGCACGAGTTTTGGGAAGAAAGACAAAAAGAGGAGATTGTTAATGTCGAAGATTTGAAAGAAGATTTTGTCTTTCTTCCCCAAAATAAGTGGTGCACTTACATGCCAAAAATAGGGGATTGCACTTACCATAAATGGAAGATATGAAGATCAAGAAAAGGATTCAAGATTCAACTCAATATTTACTATATTTGGAGATCTTCAAGGAGATATTTTAGGAGATTATCAAGAGATCTTTTACCAAATCAAGAGGGAGCCAATGCCTATAAATACAATGAGGATTTCGAGTTGCCAACTACACATTTGGTCGAAACTTTTGAGAGCTATGATGCAAAAATTATCGAGTTTACGTTGAGAGAATTTGAGCGAGCCAGAGTGTCTTTTTAGCCTAGTGTTTCTTTTGCAAAAGTCTTAGGACTTTGTAGGTTTGCAGAATCGTTCGATTCGTAGTTTTTGTCTAGGCTTGATTTGTACTATCTTTGAATAGTTGTTTTGCCATCTATTGCTATAGTGGATTTCGCCTTGAGGCACGCAGCAACTTGCTGCACAAATTTACATCTCGTGTCTATCGTTTCTCATCACTAAGTTCGTTACATATTCCGCTGTGCGTTCTGTGTTGGATCCATTGTTGACCTAACATTTGATCCAACATTTAGTTACCTAATTTTAGAACTTAGTATGTTACATCCAGATCGTACCGGGACCACTTCAGCATTTCGTCGCATTCAATCCCAAACCTTCGACGTTCTTTCGAGACGCAAAGGGACTGTTCGACAAAATGCCCCAACGAGACAGCAGTTCTTGTAACGCCATCATTGCAGCTTGTTCAAGGAATGGAATGGAGGAAGATAGACTGAGGTTGTTCAAGAGATGTTCGGCGAGGGATTTTGGGGAGTGAGGTGACTAACGCCACCGTTCTCAGCTGGCTGCGCCTGCATTTTGTCGGGCTGCACAGATGGTTCATGACCTTATCGTGAAGACTGGCTTCGTAGGGAATGTGATTTTAGAGAGCTCGTGGATGTGTACGGAAAGTGCAGGGCCTGGGCGATGCAAAGGAGGCGCTCGACGGTATGCTCTTTAAGAATGAGATTTCTTGGCATGTGATTGTAAGAGGTATTTGGAAGCTGACGATGGGGTGAGGCAATTAGGGTATTCCGAGAGATGATGAGAAAAATGCGAGGTCTATGAAGTGCACTGTATCAAATGCATTCCTAGCGTGTTCATTTATCACATAGTGACTCATATTATTCTTTTGTGGATCTTCTTCCACAACAATCATCTTCAAATCTCTTGACGTATTAAGCTAATAGACTTAGTGTTAAAAAACTTTTACTTTCTCTTTTCGTTTTTCTGTCTTTTTTTAAGGTTATACATATCATTTGTAGACGCTTAGATATCCAAGATAGATGATGTGTTCCTCCTATGATTATACATCTACTGTAGGAATATTATGATTCATTGATATATGAATTTCCTAAAACTTCAACCTTTAAATTAAGACAATGTATGTTACTACATCGATCAATTTCAGATATTCAGCATAACCAACCCAATGTCGTCACAGTGTAGAAAAAGGATAATAAACATCTTCCAATTGTCTTGCTTCAGGAAAAAGAATAAGCATGAGATTGAGAGTTCCATTAATGCTCCAACCATTTGTCTGAAACATTAGGGTCTGCTTGAGTTTATGTAATCAGATGGGATAGCTTTCGTTCTGTAATGCTGGTGAACATACAATATTATACGGTGGTGATTATATTATTCAAGTACATAATTAAATATTAGAGCAATAACGTGAACGAGGAATTAAAAAAAAACCTTGACAGAAGTGAAAGAAAGCATAATTATTTTCGCGTGTCATATTTGCGTCTTCATTACGGAAACGAATAAACCGAACGGTATTGACACAATAATTCTTGTGGTTAAGCAACCAGCACTTAACTATGACGAACTATGGTGATGCGACGAATCTTACCTTACTATAGTTAGATAGTTAAAACTTATTACTGACGACTATTTGCGTATATTTATTGATGTTTATCTTTTTTGTCAAGATTTCTATTTATAAAAGTTTATTGAAATATAATATATCTTTGTTTATGCATTTTCATATATTTGTATGCTTCCTCTTTTTGATTTTTTCTCCGGGTTGCAATTTTGTCAAGTATCACGGCCTGATACTTGGCCTCAACGAGCTCAGGCTTGGCCAGCTCGGGTTCACGTGTTGCCTTTGCCCCAGTCATCAGTGTGTCGGCTTGGCGTTGTTGTCTCGTTCAGTAGTAAGTGTGTCATCGTCTCCCGTGTTTGCTCGGCCTTGGCGGCTCGGGTCTTCTGTTGGTTGTTATTTGGATACTGACCACTGACTAAAATCTTATTATTTCTAACAGTATGTTTGCTTCAGACTGTATTTAACATCTTCTAGCAATGCGTTGGTCGTCATTACCAGGCAGCAAAGGTTAGTATCTGAAGCAATCGCTAGAACTACCGCTTAGAAAGAAATCCAATTACGTTACAAGTATTTAATAAATTTGTTATTGCATATGCTTTGGTTATAAGTATTCCTATTTTTGTATGACTCGTATTCCGGGCTACAACATCAACGCAGCCGCACAACGTGCGGCCATCCTCATCAAGTGTATATAAATTTGTAAAACCTTGGACAACCTTGGAATTTATGTTCATGAGAACATACGGATATAGTTGATATAAGAAATTATATATAAGTATAAATTTTTAAAACCTTGGACAATCTATAGCCCAATAGAACAAATCACCCGTGATGAATCAAATATATCCAAATGGGATCCAACTACTCTGAACATCCCAAGAATGACCAAAACAACCCAAGCACATTAAATCAATTGAACCCACTTCAAGCACATGAATAATGGACAAGGAATGTTGGATTTCCAGTACCAATGGATATAGTCTTATTTTAAAATTTCCTAATTACATATTCCACAAAATCCTAAAATCATCAATATTTTATTTTTATTTATAAGATATAATCAAATAAATATGTCTAATTTATTCTTTGTTTTTCGTTACGATAAATTGATATCCATATCTTATATTTTCCGATATTTATAAGTATTATTTTATTTGTAAGTTAAATTTTGGGATATAAGATGAGATATAGTCGTGGGACAGAGGATCGGTTCTCTAAAGCTAGACTGATGAGACTATTACGAGCTTATCGTAGTTATAAGTCAAAGCAGATTTTATTCAATTCCGTGAAATCCATGGCGACCAACCACACACATCTCTAACAAATAATCAAAAAAGATGAATCTGTTATAAATTTTATTATGATTAATATTATATTAAGATTAATTTATTTATATTATGATTATTTTGAACTCCAATTGCATATACTAACCTTCTGAAAATTATTGGGGGAAGTGCTTTTGTGAATAAATCTGCAAGATTTCATTTGATCGCACTTATTGTACATCATTATCACCATTTTTCTCCAGCTCATGTGTATAGAAAATTTTTGGTGAAAATATGTTTGTTCTATCACCTTTGATATATCCCTCCTTAAATTGGGCAATACACGCAGCATTATCTTCATATAATGTCGTTGGAAGCGACTTTTTTCGATAATAATCCACAAGTTTGTTGTATATACTGAATCGCAACCAAACGCATTCTCTGCTAGCTTCATGTATTGCTAGTATTTTAGCGTGATTAGATGAAGTGGCAATTAAGCTTTGTTTAACCGACCACCATGAAATGGCAGTTCCACCATACTTAAAAGAATAACCCGATCGTGCATCATGTGGGTCGGATAATAATCCAGCATCAGCATACCCAATTAAATCTGCTTCATCTCACTAGTGTGAACAATCACATATCAGTTGTTCCTTGAAGGTATCGAGATATTCATTTAATTCGTTCCAATGTCTACGAGTCGGCGAAGAACTGTATCTTGCCAATAAATTTACAGCAAATGCTATATCAGGTCGCGTACGACTCGTAAGATACATTAGCGCTCCTCTAGCACTATGGTATGGTACTTCAGGACCAAGTAGCTCTTCATCATTTTTCGCGTGGTCTAAACGGATCTTTACTCACGCCTAAAGATCTAACAATCATTGGAGCATCTAATGGATGAGATTCATCCATGTAAAATCTTTTCAATATCTTTTTCATGTAAGTCTCTTGATGTACAAATACTTCATTCTCTAAATATTCAATTTGCAGTCCAAGACAAATTTTGTTTTTGATCCATAGTGATTTGTACAACATTTAGAGAATGGAGTATTTGTACATATACTAAGAGTTATCGAGACTCCTTCAACCATTCAACAGCTTTAATTATATTTATGTCATCAACATATACTACAATAATAACAAATTCATTTTCAGATCTTCTCCAAAATATACATGGGCAAATTATACCCTTCTTTCAATAACTATTCACTTAGGCGATTATACCACATTCGCCCAGAGCTTTAATCCTAAAGTGATTTATTTAGTTTAATTGAGGACTCATTTTGCGGTTCTGGATTTTCAGGCAGCCGAAATCCTTCTGGAAGCTTCATATAAATGTCACTGTCAAGTGAGCCATATAGATAAGTAGTGACAACATCCATTAGACGCATATCGAGGTCCTTCATGTACTGCAAGACTAATTATATACGAAAAGTTGTTGCATCCACCACAGGAGAATATGTCTCCTCATAATCAATACCAGGTCTCTGCGAGAAACCCTATGCGACACGCCGTGCTTTATATCTCACAATTTCGTCATTTTCATTTCTCTTTCTGATAAAAAACCATTTATATCCAACCGGCTTTACGTTTTCTGGTATGCGGCACAGGTCCGAAAACTTTTTTTTGTCAAGTGATTTTAATTCTGCATCGATTGCATCTTTCCATTTTGGCCAATCTTTTCGTTATCTGCATCTATTTACAGACATTGGCTCATGATCTCATTCTCATTCATCTCATTCATTTCATATAGCGCTACGTTAAATGAGAATTTATAATCAATGTTGACTTCATCTCGGTTCCGTCAAATTCCATTATTGTTGTAATTGATTGCGATCTCTTCATTATCATTATTTTCAATTTCTTCAGGTACCTAACTCTCATTCTTATATCATTTAAGTCGATCGACTTTTCTCTAGTTGATAAATCCTCGATTGGACCATTCATATTATTTGCTCATCTTCTTTTCCGTGATTTTTTGGAACCCGAGGGCCTACCACGCTTCAATGTGGTTTAGGCTCGATACTGTTTCGTATTTGTTCTGCAGGAACATCAATTTTGCAGGAGCATTAACAGCTGGTATATGTAACTTAGTCACTCTCTTTGGGTCAGTAAATCTGTCTGGCAATTGGTTCGCTACGCTTTATAAATGAATTATCTTCTGAACTTCTAGTTCACATTCTTTCGTTTGACGATCATAATTTATTCCAACTAATATTCATTTCCAATTGTTTCTTTTCTCCCCCTAATGTCAGGAAATTTGATTCATCGAAGTGACAGTCGGAAAACTAGCCGTGAATAAATCTTCCGTTAAAGGTTCTAAATATTTTATATCGATGGAGATTCAAATCCGAAATATATTCCAACCTCCTTTGAGGTCCCATCTTTGTTCGTTTTGGTGGCGCAACTGGAACATATACCGCACATCCAAAAATTCTTAGATGGGAAATATCTGATTCATGACCATAACCATTTGCAACAGGGAGATATCATGGTAACTTGTTGGCCTGATGCGAATTAGTGCTGATGCATGTAATATTGCATGTCCCCAACACGACGAGAGAAGATTCTTCTTCATTAGTAATGGTCTTGCAATTAATTGCAGGCGTTTAATCAATGATTCTGCAGACTGTTTTACGTATGAACATGTGGCTCATTGTTGGTCCGGATTAGCACCAACAATACGACTTCGGACGGATTAAACACGCCTAAAGATCGAGATTTATGTTCGGGGCGTGTGGGGCTTGTGGTGTTCTTTAGGAGACTCTCTCACTCTAAAATGTTTATTTTCTTAACACACACAAGCACACCTAACTATGTGTTAGGGTTTTCCTATTTATACCACAAGTTGGTATATATAGGTGGCCTCTTGTTAAGGCCCATTACATGAATAACTAAACTAACCCAATTAAGAGCTGGCCCAAAGTTTAATAAAGCAAATCAACAAAGATAATACAATGAATTGAACACTACAAAAATATTTCCTACAATCTCCCCCTTAGTGTTCAATCTTCAGTTTCAGCGCGGGATATCTTTGTTGGGCATATTGGAGATCTCGATTCCTAGCAAACTCCCCTACAAGGGATATCTCCTCTTCTTGCGGAGGCATTGATGGCTCGGCTGGGACTCACTTGTTAAGATTCTCCAATCTTCTTCTTCTTGGCGCCGGATTTGTCGTCTTCGAATGGAAGTTGTCTGGTTCGGCCTCGAAGATGACTCGTCTGGCTCCAGAAGAAGGTAGGCGTGGGGCGTAAAAAAAATGTGCCAAGGCTCCATTGAAATGGACTTTCAAGAGCAGGGAGCCCGGTCTTCAGAGTGGTCAGCGCAGTAGTGGCGGAATGTGGTGGGTGAGATGTGCCAGGCTCCTTCGAGTGTTCCATTATGAACATAATAGCCTGACACATAAGAGTGTGCGCGGAGGTAGTGGAAGCCTCCGGCGGTGCGTAGTTGGTGGAGGTGGCGTGGATGATGGTTGCTTGCTGATGCTGCTGTACGATCTTCAACTCATTTCTTCTCCTTTACTCCCCCTTGAGACGATCTCCGTCTTCGGGATCGTCACGTCGTCCGTGGGACGAGTCTGCCTCTGGTGTTGATGGTGGTGATGATGGTGTGGTGTGGTGTTGAGTGAGGCAATCAAGTGGGATTCTCGGGAGTAGCAGCAATGGTGTTCCTCCGGGTTTCAGTTTTGAACACTGGAGAGACGGAGCAGCATGTTTTTGGCGTAGGCGTAGGCGTGGTGGAGTGGTGTCGGTGATGGGGACCTTTTCCTTCATAGATCCTCGTTGAGCGCGGCATGGAATGTGTAAGTTCCTCGCTGATTGCTATGAGTCGGGGCTCCATCACGAACGGGTAACTACCAGACGAGGGTCACAAAGACGCTCCGTCGTCACAACATCGAAACATGTGTCCGATGCGCCGCCTGTTTGCACAGGACAAAAAGAACCGGAGAGCACAAAGGCTTTCCGTTCGCACGGACGATGAGACAAGCTCGTATCCGTGGCCATCGACAGTTGTGGTGAGGGTGGCTATCGTGGGGTTGGTCCCTATTAAATCCAACAATATTAATCTAGGACGATTTAACACGCTAATAATGAAAGATTTAAAGCTTGTGCGTGGGTGGGTTAGTGTAGAAGATGAGTGCTTTCAAAAGTGTTCTTTCTATTCTCAACACACACGCAACTCACACATACTACGCCAAAAACACACACCCTAATGAATTAGGGTTTGGGGGTATATATACCACATTAGTTGGTATATTATACCCCTAGTAACTAAGAACTAGAATATTACAAACTAGCCAAAGTTAATTAAATACAAACCAACTAAGATAAACACAGTGAAATTGAACACTATAAAATATTCCTAACAATCTCCCCTTAGTGTTCAATCTTCAATTCAGCGCGGGTATCTTTGTTGAGCACATGGAGAATCTCTCGAGTCCTAACAATCTCCCCTTGCTCCCCCTGCAAAGGCTGTCTCCTCTTCTTGTGGAGGATTTGAATGCAATTTCAGCTATAACTCTCTTGTCTTAACGCTATACGTTGTAGATCGGATGTATGCTGTGATCACGCCCCGATATTTGTTTCTTGATGATGTCGCAGATCTTTGAAATTCTGTTTGCATTTTGTCCGTGTCTTTTTCCGTATTTTGAAGTCGTCAAGTCTTCTCCAGTCTTCTTCTCGGCGCAGATTCGTTTCGTCGAAGGAATTTGTCTGGTTCGCCTCGAGGAAGCTTGTCTGGCTCCAGAAGAAGATATGCGTGGGTTGTCTTTAACATGTGCCAAAGCTCCTTTCGAATGTGACATGGTAGGTTCCAGTGGAGTTCGGCTCATCGTGGAAAGCGCGGCGGAATATTGATGGTGAGCGTGGGATGTGTTATAAATGTGCCAAGGCTCCTTCAAATTGACGTTTGAGTGCAGGAGAGCCCGGCTTCAAGTGGTACGCGCGGCGGAAGTTGGTGGGTGGTCGACCTTGTTTTTATACGTATCCCCTTCTCCCCCTCATGGCGATTCGTGTTAACGAGATCGGCATGCTTGTATAGGAGTCGAATAATAACAAACGACAGGTCGGTGTGGGTAATAACTAGACAGAGCCACTAAGGCAATCCATCGACACGAGTTCAGAGTTAAACTCTGAGACGCGCCCTGTAAGCACAGGGCTTAGAACCGGAGCCACATAGGCGTTCCGTTAACATCAATCCAGGAGCGTAGCTCGCAGATGATGGCCTGAAACCGCTGTTGTTTTGATATTGCAACGGTAGGACTTTCCTTCCAATCTTGGAATCACATCTACTACAAACGTGTCTATGGAAGTTCTGATCTGGTCACGAAGTCCAGATAAGAGGAAGTGTATGTGTCCTAAAAAAATTTTTAAAACATTTAGGTAGTGAGAACACCTAGACTCGATGTGTTCAAGAAAGTTCAGTGGTGTGGGGCTAACTACCACTTAATTCAATATCTCCCGCTTACAAGTGAAGCAGTGATAGCATACGTGGCTCCCCGTGATTTGATGAAACATCGGTCTTTTGGGAGATCGATGAGTGGGTAAGGCTCGGTTGTGCATGCGCCATTGGACCAAATGAGGCGACTTCTACCCGGGAGCTGATAGAAATCAACTCCTGCACCTATATGGGATGGTCCGAGTAATTTGCGAGCTAAGGGAATTTTGTATCTTCTGCTCTTTGGTCTTGTCAAGAATTGCCAAATGGGAATGTGGCTAATGGACTTGAAATCTTCACTAACACTCGGCTACGTTCCGGGGCTAGGTTCAGTTTGGTCTGACTGAACCATGGGAACTTATAATCCGTGCGTCCGTCAAGTTTGGTGAGTGCTGCTATCAAGCAAGTCGGAGCAGGGCGGTTGAGATCATCTTCGTGTTTGTGTATGGATGTCACCCTTTTGTAATTCTCGAACTCTTGAGGGTCGGGTTTTCAAGTGAAGTCCATCATGAGAGGTGGAAGCGTCTGAGAGGGTTTTTTTTTTTATATATATCTATCGTAATAGTAGTAGATAAGTAGTATCGTAATAGTAATGGATATAGGTTATATATATAGGTATATGTATATGGGTTACAGTAAGTTTCTCCCCCTCAAATCGGCACCTAAGATTTACTCCCCCTAAAAATGTACTCTTCCCTCATAAATATGGAGTGATACTCCCCCTCAATGCATGCACGTTAAAACATGTATGTTCTCTCCCAATTAGATAAGCGTGAACGTATTTATCTATTTTCAGATCAGATGCAAACTAAAGAATTATTGTTCTTTAAAATTGCATTAGAATGTACGTTTTTCGCTATTAACACTTAAAATAGGTATTTTAACGATTCAGCTTATATGCATACGTGAATGTTTAAGCTTGTAGCTCTTTAGATATATGCATAGTGAAAATGTACCTATCATGGGGTATTAGACATTTCAGC
>JAPQWV010003391.1:0-42017 GCA_027422505.1 Craterostigma plantagineum
TATCAATAAGTGCACCAAAAAAGCCCTACAACATGAAATTATTCAATGGATCATATCATTCGAAACACGCTTTCAATAATTCTCAGATCGTCGAATAAGGGTTCACATGGACTGTCAAGGATGCGAAAGAAAAATAACTAAAGCCCTCCCCAAGTTAGATGGTAAATCATCTTTTTTTTTTCTTTCTTATCATAATATTCCTATCCATTATCATTAGATATAAATAACGATCTCATATACGACTCATTTGAATTTTCCTTTTTCTTTCTTAGGAGTGGATAGTGTGAGATAGACATGGACATGCAGAAGGTGACGGTCATGGGTTGGGTCGCGCCGACAAAGTACTCAAAGCTGTAAGGAAACGGGTCGAACAGCGGAGCTCTGGCCCTTTCCTTACAACCGGAATTTCATGACTATGCATCCTATTACTATGGAAGTAATGATTCTCATGGCATTAGTAGCAGTTACGGGTATAATAATGGGTCGGAATAGTGATCGTACGATTATTATCGCCATGCGAGCGATGGGCCTATTTCGAAGTACAACTATCGTAAGCATGGGTACAATGGTCACGAGCACGCTTACTATCAGCTCCCACGGTCTTCGACTGTCTTCGACGAACGAGTTTCAACCATGTTTAGCGATGATAATACTAGTGCTTGCTCCATAATGTGATGATGAAGTGTAGTTTATCAATGTACGTATATGCATGATGTATTTCAAGATTATTTTTTTTTAAAATACTGATATCTTCGATTTGTTGAGTAGAAATAGGGTTATTATTGTTCGGTCAATCTCATATATAGGCTGATGAAATGAAATTGTATTTGTTCAAAATTTTTATGCTGCGTTTACTATGATGGATAAGGTAGGGACCGAGATATCTAACGTAATACCGTTCACTATAAATAAACTCCACGTATTAAAGTCCGCAATAAAATATTGGCCCGCTCTTATAATCATGCGAGCCCATTGTATTTATCCTATGTATTGGGCCAATACAATTAATCCATGTCCATTATTAAGAAATGACTATAATTCCCTTTATTCCACCATATCATAATCATCTTTATTTAATAATGATTTATATGATAACAATAACAAAACAACACCAATTATACTTTGTTTTATGGTGATCAAAATGATATGCATATCTATATTTTTCGATATTCGTAAGAATGTCTTTTTTTAAAAAAAATTATATATTGATAGGTAAGGTTATTTATGTAATTTACAAATATACTGAATTAACTCAACAGTTATCTTACAGAGTAAACAAACAATCCGTATAAGTCCTATGATTAAATAATTCAAAGATAATTTATCCCATCTTTTCCAATATCTCAAGGGTGAACGCAGCCTCCAATTATATGAGGCCCGGGATAGAAATACAATTGGACCAGGAATAAATAACGGACCAAATAATTGACAAAACCCCTAGGTTGGATTCAATTCGATCAGGAATAAATAACTATGAGTGGAGTGGAGAATTTACATATTTTCTGATATTTCATATCTCTCAATATCAGTTATAAATAATGATCGCTTCGCTAATTACTAATGCATTCAAGGTCTAAACAAACTATCACAACCCTCTCTCTCCAGAAATAAATACTTATTATTGTTGATGTAGGAAACCCTGTTGTTATTTAATAATATTATTTTTATCATGTTTAGTATTTGTCATGTAATTTCTTTTTGCGGAGATTAAAGGAAATAGATTAAATGTCACAAACAGCTGGAAAAGGAAAGAAGAGGCAAGCACGATTACATTGGCGAAAGAAGTCGTCAATTTTAACTGATCCGTATATGTGGCGGTTAAACCGTTAATCAGATTTATTTGTGGGACCCACGCCACGTCGGACACTGCGAAAAGAAAAGAGGTAATTATATTTCAGGCCCATTTAATAAGTTTGATTTATGATTCAGGCCCCATTTATGTTTCAAATAGATAAAAGCCCCTAAGTTGAAGTTCCATTTAGAAAAAAGGACCAAATCCATGACAAAAGACATATTTGTCCATGATAAACAAAAAAAATTACGAATCATGCCATTGTCTTATTCAAACGTGCAAAACAACCATGAAGAAGTGGTTACAGTGTACATAAAGGGTACTGTAGATACAGGAAGTGGTACGTGTGAATATGAAGTGATACTGTAGACGCATGATGTGGTATGAGTGAACAGTGAAGTGGTACAGTAGACCCATGAAGTGGTACGGGTGAACAGTGAAGTGGTACAGCATTGTAAATCCATGAAGTGGTAATGTTGAACATAGAATAAGTGGTATTGTAGACCCATGAAGTGGTACTGCTGAAATTTTTGGGAATTCATGGGTCTACAAACGTTGTACCACTTCTCTGGTCAGTTGTACCACTTCATGGTCTACAGTACCACTTCTTCTTTGTTCAACTTACCACTTCATGCTTTACAAATGCTGTACCACTTCACTGTTCACCAGTTACCACTTCATGGGTCTACTGTACCACTTCACTGTTCACCAGTACCACTTCATGGGTCTACAGTACCACTTCACTGTTCACTCGTACACTTCATGGGTCTACAATACCTCTCATGGATCTACAATACCACTTTATGTACACTTCAAGTCATGTGATAACTGATAACAGAACTGACGCACTGGATACCACTTTGTAACTACTCTTTTATAAGGGTATTTTCGTCCAATTACCTTAATTCTAACTTAAATTGTGAAATAGGTCCTTCAAACTAATGTTTTTCTGACAAGGTCCTTGGGACTATACAAATTTAAAATGGGGCCTGAACCCCAAACGTCCCAAAAGAAAATTCGTAAAAAAATTCCATATACATTAATGATGGAAAGAAAGAATAGAGCTTCTTTGTGGGGTTAGTGTCTGATGTCAATGGTAGAACAAGCAACCAAAAAAATAAATAATCATAATAAAAAAAAGTACTAATTTTTATTTGTTTTTCTTACCCTATTTTCCCCCCGTTTCAGGAAAAAGTTGGTCGAAGAGCGTTTGCACCTCTGAGATCATCCTGACGACCGAGGGCAGTCGAGAAAAAGAAAAGAATAAAAAATATATAAAAATTCCCTGTTTTCATTTCAATTGATAAATTCTTTAATCCCAATCGTCTTCAAGCTGACATCTTTGGTTGTCCTACCACATTCTTGCTCGCCCATCATCATCAAATTTCAACCATTTCACCTTTCTGCATTTTTTCTTATTTGGCGAGAAAATAATTAGACAGATTTACCTTTCTATCCTCTCAAGGTTAGTAGTTCTTTCCCATTTACAACATCATTACACGCCTTACATTTCATGCCCTTTTGTTATTTTTGTTTAATGTATGTCCAACGCCATGGAGATTGCTTGTTTCGAAGGTCATTCTCTTACGTTGTCCTCTTACCTCTTTTAGCTTTAGAGAGAGTCTCTTTTATTATGATTAGACGACGGATTAAGGTTTCCCATTATCCTGTTTTCATCTATATAAAGAACAACGCAGATTGTTTCAGACATGTAATTTTTTTCTGTTTCCCTTTTCAATTTGCAGCTTGGGTTTATGCAGCAGCAATTGTTGGCGAGGACGATGATGTTATAACCCTATTCCTAAATTAGTCCCAAAATGAGAGATCCCAATTATTATTATTATTACAATTCCTTTGTTAGCGCTTCCTTTTCCTCTGATAGGCCAAGAATTTGTGTGTGTACAGCTTCTTACCTTCTTATTTTTCGACAACCTTCGAGCCGAGCCCGGCATTGTTTCTTCAGTTTTCCGAGTAATTCTCCGTTACTCGGATTTTCTTTTTGTCTTTTTCTTCGAATAGAATAGAAAAGCTGGCGGTTAAATGTGCTGCATTGCCTCGAATCCTCGCCTTGGGCAGATATAACTGCCTCGACAGCTGTCTCGAACTGTCAAGCGATCGATGGGGTTCGAATGGAAGAAAACCCCTCGTCGAACGCAGCTTCTCTTCCCGTTCTTGATTTCGATTTTCGTCGTATTACAACAGATCCACGGATGCCTATCGCTCAATCCCGAAGGTAATGAATGTTCTCCGTAAATCGAGAATTTATCCACTAGTCGTCATGTGACTCATGAGTATTTTCTAACTCGTCAGGTTTGGCATTGTTGGGATTCGAGCGCAGATTCAGTTCGACCCGTCGGGCGATTTAGAGCAGTGGGACCCCAACGAATCTGACCCGTGCAATTGGGTCGGCGTTAGCTGCCTCGACGGTTATGTCGTCGCGCTGTAAGTGCCCGCGATGTAATATTTCATCATTTACGATTCAATTTTTTTATTCGTTTCTTCACTTGCGTATGCAGAAATCTCAGCGGACGTTATTTAGAGGGAAAGCTCGCGCCAGATCTCGGGATTCTCGTCCGCCTTAAAGTTCTGTGAGTAGTGAATTTTTTTTCTTTTTTAGGGTGCGTTTGGTACGTGGAATTCAGTGAGGAAATGAAAGGAAAATGTTATGATACGCGTCGGATCATTGTTCGTTACGCTTCGCTCACCCTACCATAACACATTTGCTTTTCTTTTTCACGTCGAGTGCGTACCAAACGCACCCTACCCTAACTTCCGTTTTTTAAAAGAAAATCGTCGCTTGACTTTGGCTATCATCGTGTCGTTTTAGCGATCTATCGAAGAACCAATTTTCGGGCGCATACCGCCGCAGTTCGGGACAGCTCGAGTCGCTCGAGGTCTTAGACTTGACGGACAACGACTTGAGTGGGACCGTCCCCGAAAAGTTGGGAGCTCTCGTCTCCTTACAGAGCCTGTGAGATTTTATTATAAGTTTCGATCGATTTTTTTTACGCTTCTGCTCGGCATAATAACACGTACTTTTCCTGCATAGGTCGCTATGCGGTAATAGACTCGAAGGAAGTATTCCGACGCAGATTCGAAAGCTCCCTTTGCTGAACGACCTGCGGTTCGACGAGAGCTTAGCTCGTGCCGCCGATGGAATTGGCTCCGTTAATAGAAAGTTCGGCCTTTGGTAACGAACTATTTCCAGTTTTATTATTGAATCTACCTATTATTAATAATTCGGGAGTTTGGTATAATGTTGCCGGAGATTGTATTCTTTCTGCAGTATTTGGCAGAGCATTGTTAACCAGTCGAAGAAAACGGAATCCATTTTGGGGCCGATTAGATCGAGTTTATACAGTTACTTCAATCTGATTCCACCGTAAGTGTTGAATGAATGCCCACTCCAACCTAAAAGCTGATGGGAGTGCATTATATGTGAACTTCATATAATTATATTTCCTCCAGCCTACGCTGATTTTTTTCACTATCGAGCCTTAGATGTTTACTTTTTTCTTAAATGAGTGGTCGTGAGGATTCGTACCCAAAAGACATCTTTGGCCCCTGAGCTTTGATACCATATTTAAGGACCGTTCGCCTAAAAGCTTAAGCTTTGAACGCAGCGTATCGCGTCTAAATTTTATCCGTTACATTTCCAACCGTAAGCTAACGTAACTATGCGCATCGATATTTGTAGGTTTGGATTTGGAAGAGATTCCACGGTCCATCCCGACGACTCTGTAATAATAATCTCACGGGCGAGCAAACGGAGAAAACTTTTTCTTTTTCGTTTCACTATTACGCTATGACGAACGAATTCACTCTTTTCCTTTTTCTTTTCCCTTCCGACTCAGTGGATTCGCCCGAGCGAGATAACGAGACGTCCACGGACATCAAGCGACGAACGTGAGGCGGCGCGTGCTAATAGAAGAGCCGAGCAACCTCATAGCAAACCCGCCGAGCATCGCCCCTTCCTCACTGCAATCCCCCACTTCCCTACCGAGCAGAAGCAGCGGATCGTTCCCCGCCGTGCCGAAGGACAAGAATCCTCCGCCACCTCCCACTTTATCCCCGCGGCGGCCAAATCGTCAGGCCCCACTGCTCGTCCGAATGACAGGAAAACCTCCGCTTCCGAAGAAGATAAAGGCCTGTTTGGGGCCATACTCGGGATTACCATTTCGCTCTTCGTGCTATTCATCGTAGCCATCATACTCCTCGCCTTGAGAAGCGAAGCCGCCCGAAATATTGGCCCTTGGAAGTCGGGCTTGAGCGGCCAGTTGCAGAAAGCCTTTGTTACAGGTATATATAACATAGAGAAATCTTATGGCGCTCACCTTATGTAAGCACCATTTGGGAGCACCTATTATGTAGCGCTAATTGGTGCAACATCAACATATCAAATCAACATAAGAGGTGATATACTGATATTGCATTGATTGACACCTTTTATGTGGCACGATATGTTTATGTGGTATGTTGATGAAGCACCAATCAACTCCAGATACTAGGTACTCACAAATGGTGCCCACATAAGGTGAGCAACGTAGGATTTCTCTCATGCTCTCTATCTCCGTATATGTATATATTATATATGTATATTATAGCTCCCTCGATATTTAAGATTCGAGTTTTTTTTATTGCATGCTTTGTGTAGGAGTGCCGAAGCTGAACAGGGCCGAGCTAGAAACGGCGTGCGAGGACTTCAGCAACATAATCAGCACGCACGAAGGAGTCGCCACGCTGTACAAGGGAACGCTTTCGAGCGGTGTCGAAATCTCCGTCGTCTCGACGGCTATTACCTCGTTGAAGGATTGGTCGAGGCGCTCGGAATTAGCGTTCAGAAAGAAGGTTTGATGTACTTCATTGTTTTACCACGATTACGTTCTTTTTTTCATGAACGACTAAAAATGCAGATAGAGAGCTTGTCGAGGTGAACCACAAGAATTTCGTCAACCTTATCGGCTACTGCGAGGAGGACGAGCCCTTCACGAGGATGATGGTGTTCGAGTACGCTCCCAACGGTAGCCTTTCCGAGCATCTTCACGGTATAAAAAATATGTCTACTTATGCGTCGTAAAAAGAATCCAACAATATATTCGTCTTAATTTCGTATTTCTTTTTGTGTATTTCAGTGAAAGAACTCGAGCACCTCGATTGGAACGCGAGGATGAGAGTGATAATGGGGACGGCGTATTGCTTTCACTACATGCACGATCTCCACCCGCCCGTCTTTCATTCCCGGCTGACCTCGAAGGAGATATTCTTGACCGACGATTACGCAGCTAAGGTAGTAATAATAATAAAAATGTTCTTCTTACTACGAAATTAATGCGCTAATCTCCTCGACAGATTGCTGATGTTAGTTTCTGGGCGGAGCTCGTGGACAAGTCGAAGAGCCTCGGGGAGAACGAGTCGGGACATTTCGATTCTACGACTAAATCGGCGAGCGCCGAGGCGAACGTCCACAGCTTCGGAGTCTTACTGCTCGAGATTATTACGGGAAAGATCCCTTGCTCCGAAGAAGACGGGCATGCCATCGATTTCTCGGTATCTGTTTCTTCTCTCTGCTGAATAACCACTTCACCTGAAAAGCTCAAACTTGAAGGGACTGGAGTGGCACATCATTATTTAATTTTATATTTGACTTTGTTTCCAACATGCCCCATTCATGTCCGCACTGATTTTTTTCTTTATCTAAGCCTTAAACGTGTAATTTTCTTAAATAAGTTGTCGTAAAGATTGATACTCCCCCTAAAGCACTGATATCAGGTCGAATGATCGTTTCGCCTAAAAGCCTAAGCTTGAAGAGGTTCAGGACAAAGATTAGATCTTTTTTTTATCGCAATGACTCTTTTTTCTTGCAGTTGGCGAAGTGCTTGAACGACGAAAGAAGCCTAAAGAATTTGGTCGACCCGACACTGAAGAACTTCAAGGAGAACGAGCTCGAGGTCGTGTGCGAGGTTATAAGGTCGTGCGTAGAAAAAGAAGCGAATATGAGGCCTTCGATGAAGGACGTCATTCACAAGCTTAGGCAAGTGATCGATATTTCGCCCGAGGCCGCGACGCCGAGGCTCTCGCCGCTTTGGTGGGCCGAGCTTGAGATTTTATCGGCGGAAGCTGCTTGAAATTAAACTGAGGAAGGTTTTTTCAATTGATGGCCATCAACCATGGATGGAAATAAATGTTTGTTGGAATCTATGATATTCTTTTTATTTGCTTGATTCTTTTACTTTTTTGATTACTCAAATGCTGCGTGACGATGAAATGTTTAATGTAAATGGTGGAGAGGTTTGTTTGATCTTTAATTTGTGCCCTTTTGCTTTTATTAACGGCGTCATGCATGAAGCTTCTTTCTGTTTTTCAACAAAATTTTATCATCTGTAAATAAGATAATCAATTTATTCATTTCAATACCTTAAAAAAACATCTTTTCTGGAATTCAGAAAAACTGATTCTTATGTCATAGTAAAAATACGTTGAATAAGCTCGCAAGTTTCAGAATTTTGGTTGTTCATATTACGAAGTTCGTCGTCATGTCTTGGAAACAATTGTTGCATTCCTTATTACAGTGCGTCGCATAATATTGTGTTATCTATATTATCTATACTATTGTATATTGGGGATAAGGGTATACAAACCGTGAATCACAATTGATTTGGTCTGTAGTTTTTTAATATAATAATATATTCTATTTAAAGTAAACAATAAATAATAAAATACATAAATAACTACCCACTACTCTCAGTTAATTACTATGTTACTCCTCTATTTTTAGTTAAAATTAACATAATGTATTTCTATATTATTGCACACGCGAGTGCAGAACATACTAATAACTTATAAACATTGCGTAGGTACGAGGCTAGCCGTAGACAGTAAAAACAGTCTTTGCATCATCATAGTATTGAATACAACAATTGATATGATTCTACATTATTTTATATATAAATGCAAAACATATATACGAAAAAATAGCCTCCTAAAACAAATTAAAATAGGCAATGTCGTTATACGAACAATTAGTACCTCTACTTACAAGAAACGCAGCTTCCCATGTAACATAACAACAATATTATTAACAATAACTTGCTCGGATTTCGATATATAATAATCAAATAGAAGGACCAAACACACTATACACTACCATACACAAAACCATATTACATATAATCATACGAGTTAAAACAACCACCGTATCACAAAAGGACAAAAGCACACAACAAAAATAAGATCAACTTCACTTAAACCGTCCATGTTCTTCATCTCTTTTCACGCAGAGATGAAGCTTCCTCGCCGACGCCAGAAAATCCACCGCCTGAATAGGCGTCAGCAAACCCAAAACCTCCTTCAGCGTCTCCCAAACCTGAGCCCATCCGCCCTCTCCAAACGCCCGCCATCGCCTCGTCGACCACCTTCACCGCCCCGCCGGAATCCAGCCGGCCCGGCCCGTCTTCCAAGCCCGAATCCACGGCAACAGTCGCTATGGGCACATCCGCCATTTCTTCTTGCAACCCGGCCAACGCCTTGGACAGCCCATCTTCTTCCTCGACCGTCCTAACCTGAAGGTCGTTTATCTTGTTCAGCTGCTCGCCGGAGAGCTTCCAAATTCCGGCCAAGTCCGCTCTATTACCTCGGAGAAACCCATCTATGTTAGATTCGATTTCCCTGCCCGAGAGTGTGTAGACGAGCCTTAGGAAGATTGAGGGCCGACAGCCGCCGCCCACAGCATGGAAGCTTCTAAGAAGTGCACCAAGTGGGGGAGAAGTAGACTGAGGTGTCTTTGGAAGCTAGGGTTTTTCTCTGGTTTATGTATTCTTGGAAGTGGGCGAGGTTTTTCTCGATGAGTTCGTCGAGGTAAGGTGATGTGCGGTGGTCGGCGTTTCCGTCGCCGGAGTTTAGGTTGTTGAGTGCTCGGAGGAGTTCTGATAGGTCTTGTTCTTGGAGGTTCATCCATCTGAGGAAGCAGAGGTTTTGAGAGCCTTGATCGCTGTTATCATCCATGGTAGAAGAGCAGCTTATATTTTCTGCTGTTCGTTATTACAGGGAAATCTAATAACACTTTCGAGTTGGGTGTCAAGAAGCATATGTAGTGGAAAATGGTTTTTTTGACTTTTGTCAGTGTGGAAAATGTCAAAATCTTCAATCAATGTGTATATCTATCTTTCATCTAACTTCGATGCAGATACTCAGAACTGAAAGCCCTATATGTGGAGTTAATAGTGTTGCATAAACCAAAAATGTTTTTGATCGAGGAAATATTAAATAGAAAACAAATATAATTGTTTACCCCATTGCTATCAAAATGTTGTGAAGAAATGTGAATCGACACAATATAAACTATTACAACACACATTATCAACGGCCTATTAGCTCAGTTGGTTAGAGCGTCGTGCTAATAACGCGAAGGTCACAGGTTCGAGACCTGTATGGGCCATAATTTACTTTTTGTTTCGAACCTTTTTCCACGCAATTTAAGCTATAGACCAACTTGCATTTATTGTTTAATAAAACTGAAAAAAAAAAACACAAAATATTGAAACCCCACTTCATTTATTGTTTCTTCCACGTAAAATGTATACAAAATGGAAATTCCATCACCTATTATATTAGAACGAACCAACGTGTTAAATACAAATACATAATACGATCCACAATAAATATCATCACAACACCTCCAAGATGAATCCTATGCATCATCACTATGTGAAGAAGCATCTCCATCGCCGGATGCCCGCAACCTTATCCTCGGGAAGATCAAAGGCCTGCAACAAACGACGGCGAATCCCAACTCTAAGGCGAACATCGCCAAGCTAAGCCATACGAACAACGTAATCTTCCAGGACCATATCAGCCTTTTCAGCAGAGGAAGTTCGGATTCGAGCTTGAGAGAAGCTGCGTAAATCTCAGGTATGCCGGCGCCAGGCAAATACTCAGCTCTCTGTTCGATCTTCACCCTTAGGAAAGCAGTGGGGCTTTTCTCGTTCGGCGAATCCTCGAAAGCTCACCTTCAGTCTCTGTGTTTCAGACGTAAGGCCCGTTAGGATAGGAACAGCTTTGAAGAACGTAAGCAGAAGCTTTATGGGCCGACTTCTGTATTGCAGCATGCAATGGCGTCTTGAACTGGCGAGAAGTCTGCCATTGGCTGTAACGAAATCTACCCTCACCTTCAAAGGAAGGAAGAATCGAAAAGGGTTATAATTAGGGTGGTGATTGATTTCACTTCAGGAGCATCTAAATAGCAAGCAGATGTACCTGGAAGATCCCAAGATTCTGATTGTAATCAGATTCAGGCAACGTCAACGTAAGAGTAACCTTCAGCTTATGATTAGGTGGTATAACCCTATCCTTCCAAGATAGTTGTGCTTCTTCGAAATAGATATCATGGCTCGGAACCTTGGATTCTAACAATGGAACTAAAGCAATTGGGCTCTTCTCGGTAAAATCGAAATTCAAATCCCTCTTTATCCTCACGGGCTCCTCACGAAAGCCCTTACGAACAACCCACCGATCACAAACGCAGAAGCTAACAATCCCACCAAAACGATGCATACGTAAGACGACCACAGCAATCCCCAGGCAAACTTTAAGGCTATCTCCACCAATCGCTGTGTTGTTTCAACCATTCGTTTACAAAAGGGGATACATTTCTTACTGCAAAATTCCAGATTCTTTGTATCTTGCGTAATAAACAACGTCTTGTCTGCTTAGTGAACCCCATGGGTCGTGTATGAACATGTACAGTTCGTGAAGCGACCAAAAGGGGAATGTAAGGAACTTACAGAACAAATCAATTTGGAAGATGATGGCTTTTACAGTAACCCCAGCTAACATGACAAGAAGGCTCGATTGAGCTCCATCGTTTCTCTAAAATCTAAACCATCGTTATTCGCGTCTGTCAGGGTAGAAATCTCGGCTTCGACAATCTTCCCATCTTTATCCGAATTTACAGCCTCTTCTGCAATCTCCTGATTTTCATTTCCATCATCCAATTTCTTATCATATACCTTAATTCTGCTGAATCCCGGAGCTTTTCCCTCTCTGTGCTTCGATTCATTCTCCGATTTCTCCTCAGGGCGAATCAACGACAACTCCGACGAGTGTCCATTTGAAGATTACGATGTCGAATTGACCGCCTGCGACGCAAACCCGGAAATCACGGATTTATCTTCCTTTAATCGCTTTCGATTAGGTGAGACTGAAACGACTTCGTCGAATTCAGCAGAATCGGAAAAGGTTTCCTCGGAATCGTAGAAAGGAAAATCGTCGAGCGCGTCGAAGAAATCATCGAGCACTTCGTCGTTTTCGTGCGGGGCACAAAATCTGCTTTCCCCATCTCTAAATTCACTTGCCACTGAAGAATTTCTTCTGATCTATTCTATATCGGGTGAAGCATCATTAGATTGTCGAAGATAAAATCTAGGACGAGGTTGCTCGGCAACTAGCGCTGCTTCACGCTGTTGTACATCTAGCTTTGGAGGTGTACATCTCACGCAACATTTGATATCTACACTTAGCTGAAAATATGGGCGGGCTGGCCCGCCCGCCCGGATTTAGCGGCCGCTCGATCTTTAGCGGGCCAAATGATCCTAGGCCCGTGTCCGTAAGCCAAGGGCCGGCCTAGGCCCGAGCCCATCAGCCCTAATATTTTTTTGTTAATTTTTTTTATTTAAAAATATATTTATTAGTCTGTTATAGTTTTTAGTTATATCCCATAATTCTAGAAAATAACTCTTAAGACATATATTCATAAATATGTAAACTATAATAGTTTGCTTATAAAATTAAATTATTGTAACATATATATATAACAAATAGTAGGAACATAAATAAAATAATAAAATACTACTGGACCTATTTTTTGCTCGTGGGCCACCAGCCCGCCGGGCCAGCTGGCCGCGGGCTGATGAGCCAGATTTAGATCGGGATATCAAAATTTAGCGCGGGTCGTGGGCCGGTAAGCCGATTTGATTCGGGACTTGTAAAGTTGTGCCCAATCCCTGCTTTTTAGGGTCGCCCAGCCCATGGGCTTTTAGCCCAAATTTTCAGCTCTATCTACACTTAAATGGCAAGTTTATCTTTTATTTGTAATTTATTTTATTACCATTTACGCCTTATATTTCTTTATTTTGATATTAATTCGCATAAGAGAAGTGTTTCTGCTACTTTCAGCATAACTTGTGAGCACCTTTTTGGTTTCAATATTAATTGTATATCATCATACCACATCGACATAAGATGACGTTTATCAAAACTAGACAACCGTTCTTGCACTAAGGACAAAAAAGCAAATAAAAAAATTCAAAAGTAAAAAAAATTGTCACAACCGGTTGGTAGAGCAACCTTGAAGTTAACATGTTGTGCACATATCCCAATGTCTAACATCATCCAGTAATATCATTTGTCAAAATGTGATTGGCATGTATGATCTTTTCAGAGTTTTATGATTTTCAATTATTTCTTAATTTTTTTATTTTTATTTTCACCGATACCATGATTTTTTTCTCTACAAAATAGAGACTTATATTGATACATGTTGATTCACAAGAGCTTTTAATAATTAAGAACTTTTAATATAATATAATTAAGAGCTTTTAATATAATATTTTGATTTATTGTGAGTTTTCTAATAATTAAGAGCTTTTAATATAATATAATTTAATATATTTTGCACATATTTTCAATAATAATAAAAATAATTATAAAATACATATATATTTATTCAATAATAAAATAAATAAATAAGATGGTTGTGTGGGTTGTTGATAAACCATGAAAATATTGAGGTTGAGTTGAGGTGTAGGTTGTGTATGTGGAGTAAAGAGAAATTTATTATTTATTCTCATAACCGGTTGGGAGGGTGTTGATAATCATGGTCTAAGGGTGTTAAATCAATGCCACCGTATCAATCACTCCTACCATACATTTTATACTGATGTGGTATGTTGATGTTGCTGTCTCCTAAAAATTACTTGGCTCACATAAAACATACGCAAACACAGTTACTCTTATGGCACGTTAGGTTATAAAAGTAAGAAACAGACTCATTATAATATTAAGTATATAAGGCCCAGCATAATTAATCTCACTCATTCTTTTCGCTTTATTTATATCGAGCTCCGAGATATAATACTGGGCTTGCCTTTAATAACGGGCTGTAACAAACAAACGAAACCCTATAATACATACTACTTAATATTATCTGCCTAATCTTTTAAAGCAAACGGGCCATTAAAATTTAAAAAAAAACGGCCCGAAAAAAAATGTTGGCTTTTAGAGCGGGCTGTTCGGGCCAACGCTACGGCCAAATCAGCAACTGAAATGGGCTCGGCCCGTTTCGACAATTATATTACTGGGGTCCTAAAACTTGGGGATCATTGTAATTGAATGATTTTAGAAGAGGGCCTTTCATCAAATCAAATTTCAATGCAATGATCATATTAATGTCATTATATTTGAAGGTGCGTCTTTGGACAATGATAGTGCGCATCGCTGCCATATATGCATTATTGCATACTAAATGTAGAATTATCACGTGCATCACATAATCATAAATACGTGCGTATCTTGTCTACTAGCAAGAAATCTCGTTAAACCTCTGTTTTTCTCCCATCCATCATAAGCGCTACCGTATCTTGTCGTGGACAATTTTAATTTGATATTTAATGAATCGATAAAAGATATACACTCGAGGAAATTATATTAATGATTATACTTGAACAAAAGCAAGGTAAATCGCAGTTACTATGTGTTTCCGTTGATTGAAGTGTGTAATAAATGAAGACTCCCATCACTTCTTTTTCATTTGCATATGTGGTCATCATGATAGTACGACAACACTCGTCAAAGGTCCCATATGATTTTAACGCATTCCTAAAGCCATCATCTTTCTCAAGACTCTCTCCATCTCTTTCTCCATCTCTCTCTTTCATTCGTAGATGGTAGAAGGTGAACTAACGATTCTAAAAAAAAAAACCTATCTTCTCCATCACATTCACATCACATAGATAAGTAAGAATAGATTTACAAATGTTAATGGACAAGAATAAGTGCTTTATTCAATCAGTTTCTCGTTGCTTTCCAATTGCTTCCACCATGATATCAAGCATTACTTCGATTTCAAGAATCCCTTTTAACTAAGGTGCGGTTTTAGCATCTGATTCACAAAGAACCCTTTTTCATTTCCCTTTTGTAATCTTTCGTTATCTGTCAAACAATCTCAACTAAAAACCCTTTGCGGAAAATCCACTGTAATAGCAGCATCTACCTAATCCTCTGCCCTGCTCTGTAAAGCTACTGACTTTTTTTACTTCAACTTTCCACACCAGAAAGTTGCCGAGCATTTAATTTCATGGACGCATCTCATTTCATTACAACACAGAGCTCGGATTTCTAACAAGAGCCACTTTTATCGAAATGGGAAGGCGCAGCAAAGCGTCGACATCATCTCTGTGCATAATTCTTTCGATCGTGTGTAGCATAGCGGTCTTATCTTCGAGCTCCGAGGATGAATACGTGTCCGCCATTGGAGATCCGTACATGAAAAGGGATGGTCTGAGATTAGCCATCGAATCTTGGAACCAATGTAATGAAGTTGGAGAAGAAACTCCTCACATGGGCAGTCCTAGAGCCGCCGATTGCTTCGACGTATACAAAGCCACTCAGAAAGGTTTAATATTTTTCCTTGTTTCTTGTTAAGGATAAGGCTCCATGGGATGATGTAAGAAACAAGACAAACTTCTGCTGCTTTTTTCTATCCTTTTTTTCTTTTTTAGGTAAGAGCAATAATAAATGCTCGCTGTGCAATTCAATGCCGTACATGTTAGTCCACAGAGTGACCGAAGAAGACAACAAGCTCGGCGTGGGCCAGCCCTTCGAAGGCGTGACGGAAAAAGCCCTGAAAAACGCCGACCTCTACGCCGCCGAGAAAGAGCTCTACTTAGGGAATAAGTGCCAAGTCGAAGACTCGCCTGCGCCGTGGCAGTTTTGGACGGCGATGCTCAAGAGCGGAAACATGGACACTTTGGCGGCCAAGTGCCCGAAAAACGGGCAGAAGCCCGACCCGTTCCCGCCCGACGGGCAGTTCCCGTGCTTCGGAAAAGGCTGCATGAACCAGCCGTCGATTTATCACGACTACACGAGTTTTGAGGAGGCGAACGGTAGTCGGCTCGCGGGGAGGTTCTACGGCTCGTGGGACTTGACCGCCGATCTGAGTAATGGGCCGCCGGTGAAAGACGTTTCGTACCATTCGGTCGCGTGGGAGAAGGATCTCGGGCAGGGGAGTTGGGTCTTTCGCCACGTTTTGAGGACGTCGAGCAAGTACCCGTGGCTCATGCTGTACTTGCGGGCGGATGCGACCCGCGGGTTCTCGGGCGGGTATCACTACCCGACGAGGGGAATGCTGAAAACCGTGAGTTGTTTTTTTTTTTAAGGGATTATTTTCTAAGGGTGATATTATAGGGTCAGAGAATTTACGGTGACATTATAGTTATGCGTAGGATAACTTTCAAAATTAAGCAATCCAGGGCGTCGCATGGTGAAACCCTAGAGTTTGCCGTAAGTTCTAGGTTTTTAGTGGCAAGTAAATATCAAAAGTGACATAATTATAGGATATGGTATTTAGAATGGTAGGGTTATAGGGTCAGTAACTTTCAAAATTGAGCAACTAGGGTCATTGTACAACGGAACTCGGGATTTGCTATAAAATTCTAGTGTTTCGGAAAATTTAGGGAATGACATTATACAGACAATAACTTTCACGATTAAGCAATTTTCGGGAGAAAATCGTAATTTGTCATGTAATATCCCCAAATTGCTTAACTTTGAAAGTTATTGTCCGTACAATTTCACCACATAAATTCCCCGTCGCACAACGTCATCCCCATACATTATGGGGCTAAAAAACTAACTAACCCTTCTCCTAACGGCGCGAGCTGAGGCCCTCGTCTCGACGATGACTCTTAAAAAACTCCATCTTCACCGACATGCAGATACCGGAATCCCGAACTTCAACGTGACGTTCACCCTGAACGTGATAAAGGGCGGCGGCCCGAGCAGCCAGTTCTACCTGATGGACATAGGAAGCTGCTGGAAGAACGACGGGAATCCATGCGACGGGGACGTGACCTCGGACGTGACGAGGTACAGCGAGATGATCATAAACCCCCAGACTCAGTCTTGGTGCAAGCCCAAGGACGTCAAGCTCTGCCCGCCTTACCACACGTTCCCCGACGGGACCCGCGTGCACAGGAACGACACGTCTCGCTTCCCGTACGACGCCTACCACCTCTACTGTGGGCCCGGGAACGCTCGGGATTTGGAGAAGCCCAGCGTTTTCTGCGATCCTTACAGTAACCCACAGCCTCAGGAGATACTGCAGATATTGCCCCATCCCGTGTGGGGCTATTATGGTTACCCGACCAAGAAGGGGGACGGGTGGGTCGGAGATAAGAGGACTTGGAATCTCGACGTCGGGGGATTGTCCCAATCGCTCTACTTCTATCAGGTTGGTTATTACGTTATGGTTCAGACTTGAGCCTAAAACCAGTTGGCGATAGGTGGAGTTGTCTCTTTATTTTGGTCGACTACCTGGGATACTTTTGTAATTTTAACAATGTACATTGCATTTTCAGGATCCTGGGACTGAGCCAGTTAAGAGGAAGTGGATGTCCATTGATTTGGGGACGGAGATATACAAAGATGCAAATCAAGAAGCGGAGTGGACTGTTAGCGATTTCAACATTCTTGTACCAATAAATAAATACATCGCGGGAAAAGAAAAGAGGCGGCATTTTTATTATTACCATCTATCTATCCATCATCAGTGGAAGATCTCTGTATATTTTATTGCGTAGCAAGGAGATAACCAACAGGGCACAATTGATGGAAACGATAAAGAAAAGTGGATCTTTTTTCTGGAATAATGATATATTGCATAGAAATGTTACTAAACGGAGGGACACCTTCCACAAGAGACCAATCTAATGAGCAACATTCTTGGCCTTCTCCTACTCATTTTCAAACGCGATGAATGCTGCAAAATTCAATCTTCTTTCACAAATAATATACATATCTGTGTATAGAAAACAATCATTAACTTCGCATGCCATTTCATTACCTTTCGATTAGTTCGTCTAGGATTTTTCCAGCAAAGCAAGCTTCTTGATCTTGATCGAAGGCCCCTTTTCATTACAAGGATAAAAGCACAATTAGAACAATGCAAAAACTAACAAGTTCTTGAAATATCTCAAGCAACACTAACTTATCCTTTCCGAGCTTTTCGGCCACGGAAACCGATCGAAGACTCGACCATAGACCGTTCCGTGAATATCCCTCGACCAGCCGAATCACTTGAGCCAGCGGCACCTTCGCTCTAACGAGGCCGAGGTTTCGATCTTCCCTTTCGTCGTCCAATTTTCTTACATCGCCGAGAGAAATTCGACCGGAAACTTGTTCGAAAATTTCACCGTTGCCGCTCTTCATTTCCGTCGACTTATCGCCGCGATAAGCAAACTCGTTTATCGCACCATTATCGTATTTCACGTCGGAGGCAATCTGCAGCAAAGCGATCGTAAGCCAAGTCATCTTATCGTACGAAACCCTCATCCGTTTCTCAGCCTCCGATAGGGCTTTAAGAGCCCTTCGAAGCTTTTCATGTCTCCCTTCGTCACTGTAGTAAAAAAGAAAACGTGGTACGCATCTCTCATTCAAAGCGCCCGCAGAATTAGTAAAGAAAATATCACGCATCTTAAAGAAAACTTACACACTTGGCGCCCGAAGAATTTCCGTCGACGACCGTTAATGAAGACGTCGAATTTCCCGGCGAGAATATCGGTTATAACGCCGGCGAGCTGAGACGTTAGCGCCAACGGCTCGACGCCCGATTTGCCCATTTCCCTAAGTCTCTTAACCGTTTCCGCCGAATCGGCGGAAAGCGCAACGCCGAGCAGATCGATCAAATCCTCGTCCAAAGCAAGCCCAGCCTGTAATAAATTGACGCAAAAAAAAAGAGAGAACGTAATAAATCGATTAACTTCTTTATTACGTTCGTTACGGTAATCAGCACTACTACTTACGAGTTCTCGGACGAGCTTTGGAGTGATCTTACGCCCTAATAAGCTCAGCTGTTCTAAGGTCATCTCTGCGTCCCTTAAAGAACCGCTCGATATCGAAGCGATTAGCTCGACTGCTTCTTCCTCGATCTCTACGCCTTCTTTGGCTGCTACGAACCGAAGAACGTGCACTATATCTCCGTTTTTTATCTTGGGAAAGAAGAATTTATGGGATTTCGATACTACTACGCGGGGAGGAGGTTCAGGCCCGAGCACACGAGGACGAACACGACGTGGCTCGGGCTCGATCGACGGCTCGAACCAGCGCGGTCCACTGGTCCCTAATTGCCAAGGCGTCGCACTCGTCGAAGATCAAAACTTTACGCCGAGGTTGGTCGTCAGAACTGAAGAGTCGTCTGACTGTGCTCTTGAGCTCGAGGTTTTCACCAAGTCGGCCTATTTCTATCTCTTACATCGTGGGTTCTTCCCAGGCAAGAATTGCAGAGTTCGCAGGGTTTGGGGCTCGCTCGGGATCGACAGGTCAGTGCTCGGGCGAAGATTCTTGCGCACGAGGTTTTTCCAGTTCCTTGAGGCCCGTAGAAGACGTAGATGGACCCTATTTTGCCTTTCGAAACTGCGTTTGAGAGGGATTGGGCGACAAGGGTCTGACCGATGAGGTCATCGAATGTTCTTGGCGAGTATTTTACGGTGAAATTCGAGTGGGCACCTTTGTTCGAATATTTGGCTTCTGATGTGAAATTGGAATCCATTTGCGAATCGGTGGAATATAGCAGTAAGGGCACCGCTTCTAAGCTGTTCGACATGGCTGATGAGGTCAAGGTTTCGGACAAGCAGAGCTTGTCAGAAATTTCCCCTTTCCGAAATGTAGACATGGCTTTCTTTGATCTTCTTCTTGATAGAGACGAACCGCGCAAGTCACAATCCCTTCCCGCCTTACTGTGAATCGACTTTTCTTCAGAGCGGCAAAACGTCGAACAGTTCCAAGGCATACTGCGGCCGTTAGCTTTAACACCGCTCATTTTATAATCATCGTAATCATCGGACGCTTGAGCAAACGAATTGGATCCCACTGAGAAATCATTATTACCATTCTTCTCATAACCCAAAGAATGCACATCTCCATTACGCTTTTTCCCTCGATTTTCAGCAGCACCCCTTCTTCGGCCGTCGTTATCATACGACGACGCCGCGCCGTCGCCGCCGTTCGGGGCAATCGGATATTGTCTTCCGCCGACGAAATTGAATCTCTCCGAGGGATCCCTCAGCGTCCTCGATCTTTGCAAGACGACGAGGTCTCTGCGGAGGGATTTTTCGCCGAAGATGGGATTTTGCTGCTGCTTATTGGCGATGTGATTTTTCCTCAAATGTATGCCATTGACGTCTCTGAGTATTCCTCGATCACGATGGTGGGCCATGAATGATTGAAGCGTAAATCAACGGAAAGACACCATTAATTTACTACAAGACAACCTTAAAGATTTCACCTTTGCAACTCCTGCGGAAAGAACTAAAAAGGTAAGATCTCCCATTACACTTCTCTAAGGTCGATGGTCCTCAAACATCTTAAGGCCAAATAAGAAGATGGGAGATGAGGAAAAGGTTCAAATGATTCTTTCTGGGAGCTGAATAGAAGGACCATTTCGTCGCTATCGTAAAGTGGGTCGACGAATCTCTTTCTACATATTATTATCATCACATGAATCTCACTCAGAACTAGCTAGACACTCTAAGCATTAACCAAAAGGTGATTGGTGATAGAGAAAGAGAGTGATAGAAGCCCAATAATATGCTACGGGAGAGAGAGAGAGGATGAACTCGAGTGAAAATACAAGATGCACAGCACATGGGCTGTTACTGTAAGAGATTTGAAGTTCAACCACTCACTATTATTAGCGAATCATTCAGGTGAATAAAGAAAGAACGATACTAATCTCAAGAGGGTTTGGGCGTTATAATCGATGTGTCTTTTTTTCGTACGAACTAAAGAACAGAAAGATGTCTACTGTGTACTAAATGGTTTTTGGAGTTTGTCATAATGGGATCAAAATCATACGGACAAATGGAATAAAAACTTGTCGAGTTTGTATGTGAAAGGAACTAATCAGTTCAGTTTAATTCACGTAACAACGATAAAAGGAAAACATACTGCCTGAAGTTCACCTTTACTTCGTTTGATGAGAGAAAAATTTCATATATTTAACTAATTTCCAACTTTTTGACATGATTTGTTTAATTATGGGTCAACTACGTATTTCATTATGTATTGACACGATAAATATACATTACTCGACATGTGATCTTAATTCTTAGGCTCACCTTGGATTCTATGGTGTAAACTGCCGCTTGTCCCCAGCATGACGTGCTCGAAATCTTGGGTGTGTGTAATTAATTTAATTAACTATTTCTGGACATTAAGATACGTGTTTGCTACCTCGCTGTAACACAGTAAAATAAAGTAATATTCAGTGCAGGCCCCGTCGAAAATTTCATTTAAAATTAAGGTCATGTCAGGAAAATTTTAGTTTTAAGGACCCGATTTCTGCAGTAACACTTGTTCTGCACTACCACTTCATTGTTCTAGAATAACAAAAAACGATCATCCGATACCAGTTCATATACGTTATATAACAGTTTTTATAAGTTTATGTCTTCATCTCTAAATTTTACAGAAATTGGATCCTTTAAACAATTTTTTCTGAAGGTATGTAACCTATTTTAAAACTTGAAACGAGTCTGAATTCAAATTAACCCTTAAACTAATAATCATATAGCAAGCGGTTTGCAATTTAAATCGTAATATAAGGGTTCAAAGGAAAAAACCCTAGCAGTGGCGCTCAGCTCTTCCCTCCCTCTCCTACACTTCCATCAACGGAGGTCGGGAATGTTCCGTCCGTTTTTTCCTTTTTTCTTTCTTTTCGTTTCCTCTTTCTTCTTTGTCTTTGCTTTTTCATCTTTAAAAAAAAAAAAATTTTGGTTGACCGTCGCGCCACAGCAGGCTCAGCTGGCTCGTCGCAACCGCCTCTCTGCCTCATCACAGCCGCTTCTCCGCCTTCGCTGCCTCGACGCAGCCGCCCTTCGACCGTCACCCACCACCACATATCGTCACCTCTCACCACCGTCCACTCATGAGTATCCGTGTCGAGCTCGTGTCTCCCGGTCGGGGGCCTCGAGTCGTTGGACAAAGAAAGTGTAGAGTATTGTGAATTTGAATTAATAGTCCTTTTGTGTTATATTCTATAGTTCTTTGGTCCAAGTTTGGGTTTTATCTCGTTTTCTGACGGCTTTTGTCACTTTGTTTGATGTGTTTGCTCCTGTGTGAGCCTTTTTTCTCTACCGGATAATGATGTCAATAGAGAGATCCTTTGGACTATCTAGTCCATGTACTTTTGTTGATTAATACAACATAGTCGTTTCGATAAAAAAAAGTGGAAGAATCAACAAAACCTAAGGGAGGAAAATCTTGGGCCGAATTTTCTAATGTTACGAGCCTTTTTTTTTTTGGCCTTTTGCTCGGAATCGATGCTTGTGCGGCTACAAGTTGATATAAAGCGAATGAAAGCTGGTTGCGTACACAAATACACATACAATGTATGTGTGTGTTTGTGTGTCTCGATACAAATTCTCTCCGCATTTCATTGCATTAATGCTTGATTGATATGTTCGCTCACATGGTTGTATTGGCCATGCTTGTATAAAATTCAGAAAATAAAATTAGAGAAAATTGTTTTGAACGAGACTCCTCGATGGAAATAGAATGCACAACACAATAAAATGCCAGAAAAGGTAAGGTAATGGTGAAATGATCATTTTTTACAATATAATATATATATTATATAGAGTATGTAATCAGTATTAAGAATCATCGAATGAGAATCGAATGTAAGAAGGTTATATTTGAGTTTTCCTTGGCGTAAAATCAAAACGTGTCCAAGAAAATTGAAGGAGAAGCTGAGGAATATGGTTGGCGTTATGTTTACTATGATTATTATCATTGCACATATTTTCTGCTGGGAGTATAATTTATGCTTACCTTAAGAACGAGGCTATAATAATCTTTAAGTTAACTAACCATCGTCACTCATCACACGCTATTTTGTAAGAGAATATCTTGCATTTTTTTATTTCTCTAACTTTTTTATGTTGGACTATCCTTACGCTCTACAACTAAAATTAAGGATGCAATTCGCAAACCAACCATGTGCATATATCACACTCAATCGAAAATTGTATCTATTTGGATAGCAATGAGGCTTTAATTTAACATAAAATCTACAGTATTAAAATAAAGGAGGGCATCATTTTTTCTTTTGGACTTTCGATGAGGAATTTAAGAAAAATACAAATAGGGGACTGTATTAGATGTTGAGCATAATAATAAAAGGAAGATATATATTGGAGTGACTAAGTGATGCATCACCATCACCTATCCCAGATGCACCGCATACAACAAAAAATTTAAATATAACTCCAATATATACTAATCATCATATAAAATTAAAAATAAAACATAGTGGAATAGTCTAAATATACAGTATATCTATTCTATTCAATTAATCGAAAATAGATTCCTTCAAAGAGAAAAAACCGTCAGACTTTGCGTCTCAAAGCAAATGTTGCAGATTTCACATTGTGAACATTAAATGAAATTCTTACGATAAAAAGGTTAATATATAAATCAACCATATATTAGATCGGATCCAACTATTAATTGAACAATAGCTGCTAAGGTTAGGCATGTTTCTAATATGAATCATCATTCACCTTATTTATGCCAATACTCTCGCTCAACTCCTCTACTTAAAGCTCATCTCTCCTTTGTGTGAGTGGGGTGCGTGTTTGAACATTGTATCTATCTCTCTCTCTCTCTCTCTCTCTCTCTCTCTCTCTCTCTCTCTCTCTCTCTCTCAAGCCACACACTTGGGAAGAACTCTATTGATTTTATGCTCTTAGATCTTGTTCTTCTCTCTTGGATCTATCTTTCAATGTGTGTTTCTTTGCTCTATGATCCTTGTGTTTTTCTGCCATTGTATTAGGTATTTATTGTCTTCCAACTTTGATGCATCCGTTAGACACATCAAAAGAGTCGTTGGAAGCTTTTGTCCACTTGGTCAATGCTGTCAACTTCAGCTGCTTGTACCTGTTGCGGTAAGGGACTTGTACCTCACTGCATAGTTGACCAATCAATTCAGTCTTGACTGGGACCAGTCGAGTACACAGTACAGTCTCACTTGATACCAGTCCAGTCCAGACTGAGACCGGACAGTCCATCACAGTCAAGACCGATAGGCCAATCCAGTCCAAGACGGGACCGAGTACCGGGTGACCACCTATAGATCGACGGCAGTTGACCAGTCCGATTTTTCGCCCTAAGCTCATATTTAATATCCGTTATTCGAACCGAGCTCTCTACACACTTCACTTAACTAAATATGCTATTAACACGATAAGTTTTTTTTGTGTTCATCAAAATAGATTGCTTACATATTATAATCAGTTTTATAAATTACTCGATCCATAAAAACAGTTAGAACATATATATATATATATATATTTACCATAAATGACAATCTATCCGTATATATACATATTAGCATAAATGACAATCTATCTTTATATAAACATGTTCTCTTTCTAAGTTCTCAATTTTTTGTGCTGCTCAATTCTTAGTTAGGTATGGCCGGCCCATAGTTTGTCTACCATACCAGTTCCTTGATCATAGGCAACATGTACGTATAACAAGAATTTTATGCAATTCATACTATAATACTAGCTATATATATTATATAAATATATATATATATAACATCAGTCAGTCATATTAAGTTATGTGTAATTTAAAATATTACATATATGAAATTAGAACCGTAAGTTAAATAGAAAAAACTAAAATTTGAGGGTATAACTAAAATAAATTAAAAATTGAAGAGCAAATTGGGTATCGTGACTCGTGAGGGTCTCAACAATATCAATATATAGATATACACATATACATGAGATATATCACTTGCAATATTGGATCTTGCCCTTTTTTTTTTTCCACGTGTGGTGGTCCAATTCCTCCAGGGAATATATGGTGGAAGTGCAATATTGAACAAAAAAAAAAGAAACAGCTATGATCGTTTCTTGGCACTTTTCTGAAGGTTTTTCTTTTTATTTAAACTTTTATGGTTTCAAGTGTTCATACGAACACATCAATGACTAGGGTTTCGCCTCGTGGAATAATTATTCGAAGGTCTCTGCAAATGACTGCTGCCTAACATAACATGGAATTTGAATAATTGAATAGACGCAATATAAAGTCAAAATGAAGTGATCTATTTTCTACATCAAGTTGGAATGAAACGAGATAACGTCTTAGACTAGCATTAGTTTCAACGGGCACGTGAACTTCGTTTTCATGATTATTTATATTATATACACTATTCATAGGCAAAATGATCATAAACCTCAAACTTATATTAACAATAATAACAATTTACGGACAAATTTAATAGTATTTAGTTTAGCAATGTCATGGATAGAAATAGAAGAGTCCATTACTCATTTATGGTGAAAAGTTAACATAAATGCCTGCGTCTATATTAATATCAAAACTATTATTACCACATGCACTTGTCTATCTATAGACATCAATCCGTATTCCGAGTCTTATATCGATACACGTATATTTCGTATAGTATCTATGCATTGCGTATTACATATATATATATGATATTAAATGATTGTGAATAATATTTATATATTAGGTCTTGACAATACAAATGGTGAGATTGCCACTTTTGGCCTGACTTTACATAAAGGAAAAAATCAGTAACAGTTGCATAAATCCATTTAAAACTTTCGATATTTTCTTGTATTTGTGAGAATCAATCGCATTAATCCATATTTCATCTTTCTGGAGGTACTAAAAAGTTATTATACATACTCCCTCTGTTCCCCCAATGTCGTTCTAAAGTTTTTCCTTTTTCTTTTTTTCCCACAAAGCATGCCGTTTGGTTTTCCAAGAAAAAATTATGTTCATATTTCCAGATTAGTATTAAATAACAACACAAAATCCTATAATTAATGATGAGGGATATAAGAGCCAATTTAACCAATTCTTAATATGTGGATAAATGTCTAGAACTGACAACTATATGAACAGATTGAGTATTATATTAAATTAAACATGATTTCATGGCTAGATATTGTGGCCCTGACCAAGCACTGAAGTTGATGAAAATTTTTGGGTTAAGACTAAACTTTTAAATTTTAGGAAAAAAAAAGCACCAAATTGTGGATATGGGAAAAAGATTTCAAAACGCGTCCCATACACTTTTCCTCCAACTCTCACGTTCTAAGATAATAATTTTATTTTTAAGGGGAATTTATAAGTTATATTCTTTTCCTATTTTCTGACTTTGATGTCATTTCGAAAACGAACAACGTTGTATTTAACCCATCTTGGAAAATAGATGAATTACACAGAAAGTATATCAATGATTAAAAAAAGAATTGAAGACTGAAACTTTATTTGTGTTATTAGCATCTAGTTTTAGATAAAACACTCAAATTTAACTTGCACAATTGGAAAGAAATGGGGAAAAAAACAAGGCTAGAAATGGGGAAAATAAATCTATTATATTGGCTTCGTCTCCAAAAGTAGTGTCAAAACTAAATGTGCAACTTCAACCAAACTGCATGAGTAACACAAACACATATTATACATATATATATATGTATATCAAGAATTCAACTATGGTAATGTAGATTTAAAAAATTCTTGTATAAGCTTGAATGATACCATTCAATCCGAAGTATCAAAACTCCTCACTATATACGCACCACCCAGAAATTGATCCAAATTTTCCAATCATCGAAAAAACAAAAAAAAAAAAAAAATAACGAAACCATTTTCCAAGAAAAAAAAGAACTCTTTATAAGCATACATTCGAAGCTAGTGCCCGACCCCAGGGCTAGGAACCGATCTTAGGATCCGCGGATATGATTTGACCCGATCCACGGTTAACAAGTGGCGAGCGTTGTGTTTTTCGTGGGTCGTCGATACACCGTGTCCTTTCTTACTAGGAGTCGAAGATGGCACTTTGCCCTTGGGAAGTGAGGCTAAGTACAAAACTCTCAAGTTTTGTCCGAATTATAAACTTGGGACTTTGTTTTCGTGCATCTTCGTAGTTTCCATCATCTCCTTGCACTTGAAGTAGATGACATGGTGATTATGAAGCATATCATTAACAGTATTATGATACCTTTACGAGTCATTTCATGTGTGAGAGAGAGGAGAGGAGAGAGAGAGAGACGAGAGAGAGAGAGAGAGAGAGAGAGAGAGAGAGAGAGAGATTGAATATATTGTGTAAGAACAAGAAAAGGTAGTAGAATAAATAATAATGGTCGGAACGCGTGGGCTAAGTCAAATATGAAGTTATTCTGATTTACTTTTAGCAGCCAATGGAGAAATCTTTTGATACATAACGACCGATGATATTCTTGAAACTAGTTACTCACGAAAATAGAAGCATATCTTTATTTAATTGCGTTTACTATCTGTCACATTCGAAGCTGTAGATAGATCTTTTGCATGGCAAAAAAGACGCCGGCTAATTATATATAGAGACACGTGTGTGGGAAAAATACATATATGAGGGGTATCTCCTATTTAATTCTATATAAACGACATACATGTATGTAGGAAAGTAAGAATGATTCTAACACGGAGTCGACAGAGGTGATGTGAAGTATACATTTCATAAAATAGGCCGAATTATTAAAATAGGTCGCTAACTATGCCTCTCGTGTTTTTTAGGTCACTAAGTTTCGTAATTGCAAACTTAGGTCACTAAGTATCGTGATCGATTTTTTTAGGTCACTAAGTTTCGCAATTGCAAACTTAGGTCACTAAGTATCGTTATTGATTTTTTTTAGGTCACTAAGTTCGTAATTGCAAATTTAGGTCACTAAGTTTAGGCCAAAAAAAATCGATAACGATACTTAGTGACCTAAATTTGCAATTACGAAACTTAGTGACCTAAAAAAAATCGATAACGATACTTAGTGACCTAAGTTTGCAATTGCGAAACTTAGTGACCTAAAAAAAATCGATAAACGATACTTAGTGACCTAAGTTTGCAATTACGAAACTTAGTGACCTAAAAAACACGAGAGGCATAGTTAGCGACCTATTTAATAATTTGGCCCATAAAATATAGCAAAAAACAATTTCACATTTTATATAAACATCTCATTTGTCATTTCTTATACTTAGCCTTTTCGTATATGTGTCTCGTCTTTATATAGGAGAAGGAAATCTTAGAAACATTTTTAGTGAATAAAACCACTCCGTTGTTGTTGGTCGTTGCTTATCATGTCCATGTTCAACTTCCCTAGTAAATATATATTTTCAGATGATATTATTAATATGCTTATCTTGATTCACTTATTATCAAGAAAATCGTTGATGAAAACAAAGCAACATGGGTTGTTCGCATTATTGACTAAAGATGATCGTTGGTCATTCAGGAACAGTAGTCCGTATATTTATTTATTATGAAAAAAAATTAAGACTACTATTGCAAAGTCAAAGAGATAAATCTAACACGTAAATAACGTTGTTGAACTGTGATTGAAAATTGGCACTGATGATGTTCTTGCCGGGATTGTACGGACAATTGGGTCCGTGGACCATAAACGATGTACTCACATTAGGACAATATTTGCTTGGTTTTATATGATTATAATCGGTGCTTGATTGATAGCAATATCATATCCATATAAACATTATAGAGTGGATCATATAATGACAATACATACTCAATTTAATGTAGGGGCATTTACGTTTCAGGCTCCCATTTAAGTTTCAATTAGAGTTCAAACCCCTGTCAGAAAATTCATTTTTAAGGACCCAAATTTTTCATAACACTTCATGGGTATGTGGTAACATTCATGGGTCTGTGGTATGGGTCTGTGGTAACACTTCATGGGTCCTTTTCCTAATGAAACTTAAATTGGGTCCTTATTTATAGATGAAACTATGTGGGTCTTTATCTCTTATTGAAAATATAAATTGGGGCTTGACCGGTAATTTGCACTTTAATCTACCCAAATTAATAGTACTCAATTTTGATAATTGGGCATCACTATTAATTCTATAAGCTTAAACTAGTGTGATTGGGCCTATTTGTGGGCATACATAACCCACCTTTGATATTGTTATATTCTTACCGATTGATTAACATGCTATTAATTATGGGCCATCATCACAAAGCCTCGCCCCTCCTCTCTCACAAAAAAAAAAATATATTGAAGTAATTTTTTGGAAAGCTATCGTTTGGGAAAAATTAGATTGCTACTAAATTTCTTTAAGAAAAAGTTCCAAGTTAACCAAGTTTATTACTAATTATATAAAAAAGGAAACTTTTGATATGACGAATCTCAGATTCAATTGTTTCTAACGACGATCCGAGTTTTTTTTTGGTTCTTTGAAGGTAACGACAATTCAAGTACATTTTTCTTGTTTTGTAACGGTATGACATATTTCTATACTAAAAACAAATGTGTCGAAGATGTAATCAATTATTCCATGGATTTTTTTATGTGACCAATGCTACAACGGATAAGATAAAAAATAAAGAGCCTGTCGGGGTTTAGTTTAGAGTTGTTGATCAATAGTTATCGAAGATGTAATCAATTGTTATCACTAATGACGTTTTTCAAGGGAATCTCATCTAACGCGATGAAAATGCACGTGTAACATGTGGGGCACATCTCTCGGAATAACGGGTAACTAGATGACGTTTTAGTTAATGATTGATTGCAAGGGCTGTCACGGGTTCCTTAATGAAAAATCGATTTATCTTTTGAGTGGAAATACCGTTACTTTACTAAACAAATAAACTTCGTTATCGAATTTTTTCTAGGCAAGTATATAGTAACATTTTGGGATTTTCTTATAGAATATTAATATTTAACTTCCACTAATTATATGTCACGTGGTTAATTTATGGCATTAATCATGATCCAATATTTACTGCCGTTAGTCAAAATAGTTGACTTTATACAAATATTGATAATTATCATATTAATGATGATTTATTCTTCCCTATAAACATGATAAATCTATCCAACTTCATTAGATTTTTCACACACAATCAAAAGTCAAATTGTAATATCGATGTGAATTGGGGGGGTGTCTACTAGCTTGATGAAGTTCGATTCAAACTCATAATGGTCGAGTTCAATCTCGACGCAATCGTAGTCCTTCGAATTTCTTTTTATAATAATATGAAACTATATGTTATTTTAAACTTGATTTAAACTAAGTTCAAAAATTGTTAAGCTCAAGCTTGATCTTGATAAGTAACTAGGCAATCTCACGAACAAATTGGAGCTTAATTATTTAAAATAAACTCGTATTTAAAGTAACTAGACAATATATCATTTTCAATTTGGAGCTTGAGCCTCAAAGATCAACTCCTTGTTTCCAATCTATATTTTGCATATCTGATTACTTATACTATACCTTACGTATTTATTAATTCTATCTGTAAATTAATTGGAAACAAATGTGAAGTAATATTTAAAGGAGATGTAGGCCGCACGACTAGTCCATTCATATATTATGGTTTGATTGGATCAAAGTCAACTGTAAAGAACAACCGAGTAGGTTTTTCATTAGATATTTAGTGATGCAAGTTGTAAGGTTGGATAAACGAAGAAGATAGTTTTTTGTTTTCTTTTTACTTTCCTCGATCAAGTAGAGTATATTTATCAAATAATGCAACTTGTCACGTTGTGTTTCTTAAAGAAACATTTCACCTATTCTTGAAAATTCAACTTAGTTGATGCCAAATCTTACGGTACACAAGTGTATAAAACAAATGTAACTCACATAAATGACTTGTGATATACAAATTATATTTATTTTGAATAAATTATCCAAGACCCAAGTTGTCTGCCCGGTCTGCCCATATGAATTACTGAGATATTTTTTCAATTATCATACACTATGCTTAGACCATCTACAATCGATACCATTAATCAGATGCAAACATACCCAAAATGGATTTATGTCATTTTTTTCTCTTCTATAAATGCATACTTGCGTTTTCATTTGACACCAACGCATAAGTGTTTATCTCTCACAAAGTAACTCAATATTAAATTTAGTAATTAATTTTATTACATAAATTACTATAATTCGTTTTTGAATTATTTATTTAATTGTTTTATTAATATACCACATGAAAATGTTCAACATTGTAATAAAATATTTAAACAATTTATAAAAAATTTAGTCCAAGAAAATATCATTTGTTTATTTATTATTTGGATAATACTGAAAATTTTGTGACACATGTGGGTCGTATGAAAAATTATAAAAAGTTGATGTGAAAGACAATATTGTAAAAATATTCTTTTGTGTTTGTGAATGATTTAGGAGAAGAATTACTTATTTTGAGAATGAGTTTGCTTCTGAGAGTCCGCTTGTATAGAAAATAACGATCTATCACATGAAACCAAATGTAACCTAATCATGTACATATAAGTATTGTTTAACTTGTATCCGAAAAAAAAAAGAAAAGTATTGTTTACTTGCTCATGAAAGGAAACAACGGTAAGAAAGAACCCAATCCAGATAATAATTACACCAATCAACCAATCAAAAACACTTTCCTTTTCTCTTATTTTAATTTCCCCAACCACTACATTGAAACCACCAATTATAATCAACCAATTAAAAAACAAAAAGAAACCTTTTCTTAGAAAACAAGAAAAAAGCCAACCAAAGCCTTCATGTCATTATCTCGTGGAGCCTCACACGCTGCTCAATTATGTATATCATCTTCAACAATAACAATTAAGAAAAAAAAAGAAAAAAAAAAAGTATATGTATGTGGGCCCCAGCCACGTTCACGTCCTCATCAACAACTACGCCGCCACCTCCCTCCAGTCCATCCCTCGCCGGAAAACCTTCGAACACTCCGGCAACTCGCCGAGATCGGCAAAGAACGGCTCGTCGTCTTCTCTTCTCCCCGAGAAGATCATCGCCGCCATTTCGTCGTCGGCGTTATTACACTTGTCGTCGGTCAGAATCGGACACTGATCTAACACCGTACTGTACATCGTCGGCTCAAAATCAAACCACCCAAACTCGCCGGCCCCTTCGGCGAATTGAGTACAGTCGGCGGCGCTTGTTCTTGAGATCTCTGAGGCGTATTTCTTCAGCATAGTAGCTGGTTTTTTCTCATCTTCTCTTCGTAGCATTCTCTTCTTCTTTTCTTCTTCTTCGTCTTCCTCGGACATGGACATATTAGCTGTCCCGGCAACGGTCGTTTCAGTGTGTGTAATAACATGATTATTGATTCTACTGTGATGGTGATTTCTTGAATTAGCAATGGGTGAGGAATGATTGTGTTCGCAAGAATATGTAATTAGAAGCAAATTAGGGTCCGATCTATTCCTCTCCACTTGTTTCTTGCTGGGCATCCCTTTGAACTGCTGCATCTGTAATAACCTCTGCAAAATCGTAATAACAATCATATTCTTGATGGATCAGTCAAAGCTGTCGCAAAAAGTAAATAAAAATGAATCTTTTTTCAATGATGGTGTGGTGAAAATTACCTTGGATAAGGTGAACCTTGATGGGTTTTTGACCGTATTTTCTCCATGCCCAAGAATCAGAAGGTGGAGCACTCATATGATCGCCTTTAACCCTAAACCCTTCAATGTCTTTGATTGGCACGGTAATCACTCGCTTCTCGGCGGCTCGCCTGCTTTGTAATAAAACAATAATAGAAGGAAAAAAGAGATGCCCCTCTTCATCAATACATATGTAATAATTTAACATGATTGTTATATGATATGATACAATTTCAACTAACCCCATACGCATGCACATGAGCCAAAGAGAAAAAAATAAAAATCAAAAGCAATGGTTTTTCTTTGTATTTTTTATTCTTGTGTGCTCTTTCACCTAACCGCAGCTCTCATTTACCATTATGAAAAAGAGAAAAGAAGACAGAGACAGGAGGAGGAGAAACAAAAAACGTGTTAAATTATATTAAATCAAATAAATAATATCTTGTTTGTGAATTAGTCTTAGGTTAACTGTATTTACCTTCTTTTGGAAGAGGAAGTAGATGCGATCTTGGCATCGTTCGAAGCTGTGAAACGCGGCGAATCGCTGCTGTTTTCTGTCGAGTTATCGGTTTCTTGTTCTTGCTCGATCATGAGTCATGGTTATTATACGATGACATAGCTGCATAATCTTGTTGTAATAAGAGGACCAATTCCACTTGTGTTTGATGAGAGAAAGAGAGATAGAGAGATAGAGAGATGGAGAGATAGAGAGAGAGAGAGACAGAGAGAGAGATGGATGGAAACAAGAAATAGAGAATGAAGTGATGAGAAGGTCGATGGTTTATAATATTGGTCCGAATGGAGAGACAGATGCTTGTATTGAAGATAGATTATAATAATAGAAGACGTGCAAATCAAATGTTGAAAGTAATCCAAAGTGATTAATTTTCTTTAATGGCAATGTGAAAGGGATCTTAACATTATGATTTATGTGCTGTACAAATGGCCCCTTAATGGTGTGATACTTAGTGGTTTCTCTTGTAATCATTGGGGTTTCCATCTTTCCTTAATTATTTTTATCTGTTTATATCCAAAGGGTCGTTATCTAAAATTTGTCTTATTCAACAATAATATAAAAAAATTGAAACGGAAAAGCATGAATCATGATATCTCGAGCTCGATGTTTACATACAAAATTATATATTGGATATTTATCCAAGTAATTTATTATGTATTAAATATATATGACAGCTTTGTCTATGTATTTGTGCGCTTATACACATACATGGACATGTTCATCAAGATTGGGACCACGTCGATTAAATAAAGGAGCAATAATGGAGAAGAGAAATAGTTAATCAGATGCTTTAATATTAATGAAACTGAAGTTGGATACATTATCTCAATATTTTGTCCGATTCATCCTATACGTTAGCTGAGGCTCAGTGCGATGTAATTTCCCACCGAATAAAAGTCAAATAAACATAAGGTCAACAGCGGCCATATTATTATCCTGTATGGGCTTTATGTTCAATTAGGAAATCAAAATTTCTAAATTTGTATCAATACCAAATTTCGTATCCGATATATTATTTTCACCCACTCGGCTGCTGAATTACCTATGATTCGACATATTTTACTTTGTGTTGGATTCTAATATCTAGCAATCTAGTTTTGATGAGCATAGAACTTATTATTGTGTTACTAACATATTTAATTAAGTGATTAGATGAGCTCGGTTCGAAAAAACAAATATCAAATATGAGCTCATGGCGAAAAATCGGGTTGGTCACCACTGGTCAACGCGGGTCAACTAACAGTGAACCCTGTCTCGGTTTCGATCAGTCTCAGACTGGAGTGACCAGTCTCGGTCTGAACTGGTCGGTCTCAGTCAGTACTGGACTGTTCTGTTTTGGTCTGTTTGATCGGTCTAAGACTGGACTACACTGGCCGGTCTCACACTGATGGTCGGTCTCAGACTGGACTGGCCGTCTCAAACTGGCTGGTCGATCTCAGACTGGACTGGCCGATCTTGGTCTGGAATGGTCTGGTATCAGACTGATTCGGTCTCAATTTGGTCCGATCAATGACTTGAATGACTGGTGACTGGTCTACTACTGCACTAAGGTACAAGCCTTTTACTGCAGCAGTACAAGGGGTTGAAGCTGACAGCATTGACCACATGAAGACAAAAGCTTCCAACGGCTAGTCTAATGAGTCTAACAACTTTATCAAGGTTGGGAGGCTATAAATACACTATCAAAGGGCAAAAAAAACACAACGATCCTAGAGCAAACAAGCACACATTCAAAGAGAGATTCAAGAGAGAAGACAGGAGCAAAGAGCACAAAATCAAGAGAGTTTTTCCAAATGTGTGGGTTACAAAAGAGAGAGATACAATGTTCAAACCCACACAGTCACTCAAAAAGAGACGAGCTTAAGTAGATTAGTTTAGTGGGAGTCTATGCACAAAGACGTAAAACTATGTGTTTGTATGTAGTCTTTGCACATAGACGTAAAAGAAGTGTCTTTCGTAGGGTCGTGGCCTACGATTCGTAGAGCGAAATAACTCTACCGGTGGACTTTAAAAAGTTAACAGTAGAGAGAGGTTCCGGTCGACATTAATAGTGGCCGATGACGGTGGACTCTAAAAGGCCACCGGTGGTTGAGCGCTAGGAAGTTTAGTTAGCGGATATTGTGTAAGTCTAGCAACGGAGGTTGTACATCGTAGTATGTGAACCGAGTCTTCTAGTGAGCGCCTTCCTTGCGGAGAAGAAGGGAAGACGTAGGAGTATTGAGACTTCGAATTCCATAAACAAATCGTGTGTCCCTTACGTTGCATTCATATTTCTAGCAGCTCCATTGTTGAAGCATTTTAAGTGTTCGATAAAATGCTTCAACCAATATCGATTTTCAACTTGCATTGTTTTGAAGTGTTGTTATAGTTTTCAAAAAACCGATTTAAGATGATTAAGTCGAGTATTTTCCGCTTGGTTAAAACCCAAACTCGCTTAATCTCTCGATGCTCAAATATTTTCAAGAGCTCGAGTTATTGCAACTCAAGTATTTTAAAAAGCTTTAAAAAGTGTTTGTTCACCCCATTTAAACACATAAAACAATCCTAAGACTTTCGATCTAACATATATATTATACTAGTGATCGAATTTGCAATTGTACATAAACAATAACAAAAATCATAAATGACTCAGTTACGAAGCAAGCTATAGAATTATGGATTCTTTGGCCTAAGTATCTCGTTTTATTGCACACTGTCGTAGTTGATTTATGTTAAAAGGAGTCTAAACCATCCTGGTGTTATTAAATAAAAACGAGCTTGTCTTGACGTTGTTTGTTCTTAAATGTATCCATTACTGTCAGAATTTCTTTAATAATATTTCAAGCCGGCCAATATTATCTATTTGATTGATTACCTTTTGCTTTTCCCATAAGCTTGATTGTGACTTTTGAGTGACAGTGACTATATGTAATGATCATAATATATGCAATTGTTTTCTCCTTGTTTAATCTATAAAAATAGTAGTCTCACTATATGATATATATATAAGAGATCCTAACTTTTAGTAGAACTAATCTCCGACTTCATGCGTACCATCCCTAAGCCACACTGAAGGGATTTCAACTCATGGGGACGTTTTCATTTTCAATTCTTGACTAGGTAGGTTTGAAGAATTATCTTATATATATATAACATAAAAAATGCTAAGAGTGCATTTGGATTCACGTATTTGAATGGAATTGGATTATTTAAAATTATGGATTTCAAAATCTCAATTTCAAATCCAAATTCACGGTTCGGCAAACGTTGGGATTTCGAAATTGGATTTCATGATGTTCGAGCTCGTCGAACTCGACTTCTAATTTTTCCTTAAAAAATTTAAAAAGTACAAAAGTAAATAAAATAAGAAATAATAAAACAAAAACAAGCTCGCAAAACCGGCTTGCGAGCTTTCGACCACCCACGAGTGAGCTCGGGCTCGAGCCAGCTCATTCGCGAGCTCGTAACGAGCTTGAGCCGGCTCGACTCATCGTTCATCCCCAATATTATTATTTTTATTTTTATTTATAATTGTTATTATTGTTATTATTTATTATCATTACTTTTATATTATTATTACTATTATGATTATTTACAAAAAACTCATTCCGTGCTTAATTTGGATTTCGAAAAACGGACACCATTTACATGGAATTTCAAATCCGACAAATGATAAACGTTTAGACTTAACCTCGAATTTGCACGAATCAAAACGAAACCCGGTCGATTACCAAACCGAAGTTTTGGAAAATCCGGTACCGAAACGGGCCATAAGCAAATTCGAAGTAATTTGGGTGGGCTTCATTGTAGAACAACAAAATGGTTGTTCTTTGGGTGGGCTTTAGAACAATTTATGGTGGCAACTATATGTCCATAAAGGTATGAACTTTGTCAAAACGTACCAAGTAAGTTGAGGAATGTATGTCTTGTTAAGGAAAATTTAGAAGGAGAATTCCAATTGGCACCTCTGTGTTTAAGGTTTCATAGTTGGTGCCCGAAGTTATTTTCTGGTAGATACCCCATTGTTTAAGACTTCTCCTTGGTACTCAAAGTGTTTTAAATTCCAGCTAGTTCCCCTTTGTTTAATGATTTTTCAATTGATACAAAAGTGTTTGCGAGGTAGACACCTCTAACGTGATTTTACAAAGCCACAAATATGATTTTAAGTAATTTCTAGAGCAACTCACGTGTCTTTCACCAAGAAAATCTTGTTTTTGTTCATTTAAAATCACGTCTTCATATGTTAGGAATACCTATCTTGAAAACACTTTGAACACCAATGATAAAGCCTTAACTACGTGGTACTAATTGGGATTGAAAAATACTTTGGGTTCTGTTGGAAATTATTAAATACAGGGTTAGCTATTATAATTTAAAATAACTTTGGATACAAATCAAAAAAACTTTTAACACATAGGTGCCAATAGGATTTTTCCCTTTGAAAATAAATGTGTGTTTAAAGAAAAAAATGGCAGTTTCGTCTCTCTGTCGCATTGTGTAACTGGGGAGCCATTAACTATTAGTTAATTTGAAATTTGGTCAAACCTTGCTATTCATCGAAAATATTTTTTTTCCCCGGAGGATATTTTTCAAACCCCGAATTTGTTGTCTGCTGAGGAGAAAGAGAAAGGTAGGTAACAATGATGTTCACTCTGTATGTGTATAAATTGAATTTGGGATTCTCCTTCAGGTGAACGGACGATTGTGCGCGGCCGCCCTCTGATTCAGGAAAAGAAGAACAAAAATAAAGGCTGATTGTTTGCGACAAATCAAGGCACGCTATGTTGTTTCGATCCGCTGTAATTGATAGCCGAAAACTCAAAAGATTTGGGTAAACTTCATTGAAACTTTTTTACATCTATGACTTGGAACTTGGTTGCATCTTCGCCGTATTCCACAAGTCCTTATTTCTTGTCTTTAGTCCGTGGGGCTAATTGATTGTGTTGTTTCTTTGTCATTTGATCAAAGTCGAACCAATTCACTATAGTATACGAATAAGCCAATTGGAAAGGCTTGAATTTTGCAGATGCCTTTCGTTATTTATTGTCTCTCTGTGTGTGTAGGAATTATTATCTCTGTTCTATGCTATTCTCATTAGGTCTGGTCTTCGTCATCTTACATGAATGAACTCGGTCCACAAAAGTCATAATCACACTCATTTCGCTGGTTACTTAGATAGCCAAGGTGCATAGCATAGCATGGCTTGTTTGATTGATTCGAAGTGCTACAAAAGCACACGAATATGTTATCAGATTCATTCACACATCTGATTAGCTTTTGAAAATATACTAAGCCATAGCCACCAACATTATGATGGAACCAAAGCCCTACAACATTAACCTGTTTACAATCTTCATATTCTTACGTGTTATTGTCAGCAGCAACTGCAGCTACTATGATGACTGCAGATCAATCAGCCTTCTCTCTTTGAAGTCCAAAATCACTTCAGATCCTTACAACAGTATCATGCAAAACTGGACCATTGAATCTCCAGTTTGTGACTGGGTTGGAGTTACTTGTGGTCATCGACACCGCAGAGTAACTTACTTAAACATCTCTTACATGGGCCTCAGCGGCGAAATCCCGCCAGAATTTGGAAACCTCTCTTTCCTTACATCTCTTGACATGAGAGGTAATGAATTCTTTGGGCGATTCCAAAAGACTTTTCGCGTCTGAGAAGGTTGAGATTTGTAAGCATCAGTGAGAACGGTTTTGCTGGCGAGGTCCCTTCATGCTTTGCGTTCTTGCCTCTACTTGAGTTCCTATATCTTAGTAACAACAGTTTTACCAGTTTGGATTCGTTTCTCAACTCTTTCTCAAATGCATCCAAGTTTGATACGTGGACGTGGCGTTCAACTCTCTCCGAGGCAAGATTTCAGAATCAATAGGAAGTTTAGGTGGTGTCAAGCGCTTGTTCATGATGGGCAACCAGCTTTCAGGTTTTCTACCATCTTCGCTTTCTAATCTGTCGAGTTCTTGAAATTTTCGCGTGAAGCAGAATTACATCGAAGGAGATGTACCAGAATGGATTGGAAACCTTCGTTATCTTAGTATATTGGATCTTCAAGGCAATCGTATTGTCGGTTTGATACCTCGAGTATCTTCAACCTGTCAAAGCTTGAAAATTTTAGCACTTACCAGCAATGTTTTATCGGGTACACTTCCGCATGACAGTGTCTTCGCCTACCATACTCACCGAGAACTTATTTAGGTTACAACGTGCTATATGGGAAATACCATCAAATATGTCACTGTGTTCCCATCTTGAAGTGCTATCATTATCTTATAACAACTTTACTGGAAGCATACCCAACAAAATGGTGAACTTGAAAAGGCTTTATCTCGGATACAACAAGCTAACAGGTAGCTAGAGTTAGCTCACTTAAATTTATGTTACTTTGCACTTTTATCTCAAATATCATTTGGTAATCCTCATTCTTTTTATGCAGGTGAGATACCAGATTCGTTATGCGAACTTGTGGAACTTGAGGTTCTATTTTTAGGTGAAATTATTTGAGCGGATCCGTGCCTATGAATATATATAACATGACAAGTTTGAGATACCTTCACTGCCAGTAAATAAACTTTCAGGCAATCTTCCATCGGCTCGGATTATTTTTTTCCAGATCTTGAGGAATTATCTTTGGGAGGAAATGACTTTGGTGGTGTTTTCCCGACATTGTCTTAAATTCCTCTAAACTACTTTCTTTGGAGCTTTCTCATAACAAAATGACTGGTCCAATTCCAAATACCTTAGGGGACTTAAGATTCTTACAGCTTCTGAACTTGGAAGGAAATGACTTCACGTCAGAATTGAGGAGCTTCATTGACCAGTTGGACAAAACTGCAGGTACTTAACACAAGTGTTTTTGTCTCATAATCGGTTGAATGGTTTTTTTCCTGCGTCTATCGGAAATCCTTTCTTCTGCACTGGCCATCTTCGAGACTTATGATTGCGGTATTAGGGGAAGTATTCCCAACGAAATCGGAAATCTTACTAGATTAAAACAACTTGTTTTAGATGACAATGATTTGGGAGAGATTCCAAGAACATTCGTTCTTTAGCTGGCCTCCAAAGGTTTTTCTTTTGGACAATCAAATAGAAGGAACCATTCCAAATGAACTGGTGAGCTGACGAGTTTGGGGTTTTAGCTTTGGGCCCAGATCATCTCGGAGGTCCAATACCAGGTGCTTAGGAAATTTATCGTCTTTGAGAGAGGTATATCTGTATAACAATAGTTTGACTTCCGGTATACCTTCAAGCTTATGGAACCTGAAAGATATCTCGATACTTAGCCTTTACTCTAACTCATTAACTGGTTCTCTGTCATCGCAAATCGGAAATCTAAAGGCTGCAATTATTATTGATCTATCCATGAATCAATTATCTGGTACTATTCCTAACTCACTGGGGAACCTAAATCAGCTGGTAAACCTTTCTTTGGCCTATAATATTTCCAAGGCCCAATTCCCGCTTCGATGGGTGGCATGATAAATTTGTTTGGCGTGGACCTTTCGCACAACAAACTCAACGGAACGATCCCAAAGGCTTGGAGTCGCTACGAAATCTAGTGTATTCAATGTTTCTTACAATGAATTATACGGAGAGATACCATCTGATGGACCTTTCAGAAACTTCACGAGCCGTTGTTCATGTTCAACGGCGCGTTGTGTGGCCCCTCAAGGTTCAACGTTTCGTCTTGCCCGAACCACGGCAAAACAAGTCGAAGAAGACGAAGAAGATACTCCTACCACTACTCATTTCTATAGGAATTGGAGCCTTACTTTTTATCACTTGCCTGGCGTTTATAGCAATTCGATACCGAAGGAAAAAGACTCCTCCTATCGTTTCTGATGCGGATGCAGCGAGGCAACCTGTAAGATTCTCTTATTACGAGCTGCTCAGCGTACGGAAAATTACAGCGAAAGCAACTTGCTCGGAAGCGGAAGTTTGGCTCGGTTTACAAGGGCGTTCTCAGAGATGGAACCATCTTGCCGTGAAGGTTTTTCATATCAGCTAGAACGTTCGCTGAGGTCCTTCGAAGTCGAATGCGAAGCTCTGAGGAATCTTGTTAGACGCTGTTCGAGGCGGCCCGCTAAGGAAATGTCGGACCTCACGATCTTGGGCCTCGGAACGAGTCAATCCTACTTAGAAACTATATGCTTATTAGTAGCATGTTAGTTAGGATTGCTTAGAGATATTTTAGGGATTTGCTTTTTTTATAAATAAAGTCATTAGCGTGAGTAATAGGGATTGGGCAGTATTAAGTTCTGGGAAAGAGATGGGGTTTGCTCGTGATATCATTGTCGACACTTGAATATTATCCCTTTTCAGCTATATCAATATATATTAAGTCTATTCGATTCTCTTCACAAACAACCAATCGATCCCAATATCGTCTTCACTCTAACAAATTGGTCCGACCTGCCGCGCCATGGTCGTCAACTCGTTCGTCAGATGAGCGTTTCGAAGGGTTAGAGAAGACAGTGGAAGCACTAAGTACACAGATGGGGGAGCTCTTAGCGCTATTAAAGGCAAAATCGTCGAAACAGACCCGCCACCAGAAGTCGAGACCACGGGTGGTGATTCCCTACCGGCGATGGTCCAACGTCGCGTAGAACTGCCATCGTTTAACGGCACGGATCCCCATGGTTGGCTGGCCCAAGCTGATCAATATTTTTTCCTCAATAAAATCCCAACGACTCAGTGGATCTCGTGCGCAATGATATGCATGGAGGAAACTGCAAAACCATGGATTCGGTGGTTATTGTCGACCCAACCTAATATCACGTGGGAGGTTTTCACACGAAAATTGATTGACACCTTCGACAACCAATATGCGGGCGCCCGGTGCAACGTCTCGCTAGTGTTCACCAAACCGGCTCGATTGATGAATATTTTCACGAATTTATTCGCATGGTGTCGAATTTGCCCGATATCCCGGCCTATCAGCACTTGGATTTCTTTTGATGGGTATGCACACAACACTGCGAGATGAGGTTTCAATTTTAAGCCCGTATTCCGTCG
>JAPQWV010003392.1:0-42016 GCA_027422505.1 Craterostigma plantagineum
GCAGCCCCATTACATTTCTATACATTGTAATGAAGTTGTCTGCTAGAGAAAGAGAATTCATCCTATCCACTTTGTTCTATCCAAGAGAAAGACAGAGTACGGTTTCTTTCTTCTTAACCTTCAGAAATTCATATTCTTGATCTTTTACCTTAATATGCTATTTCTCTTGTGACTTATAGATGCATGGAAGAATCAAGAAAATTCCTCTCTGTTGCAAGTGCAAGAGTTCTTTACAGTGTACAATGTTGTCTCATGGTGTGCTCGTTGGTCTACGCTGTTAGCCTCGGCGGTTCTCCTTTCCGTCGCCAGATTTGGACAGTGTGAGTGATAAATATATATACAGAGAGAATCTTATGATGCTCACCGTTTTAATCTCTTGTTTATGTATTGTTATTGCAGGTTGTTTCAAGCAATAGTGATAGACATGCATGCCACCTTGTGATTCTTGGGGTAATGTAATATACAATACATATAATGTTTGCGTAATAATTTCGTTATTGAATTTAATAAGGTGATATGATCCCACGTAGATATTCCCACAAATGCTATTGAAAACATTGGTTTATGTCTCAGGTTTGGATTGCTTATAAAGAATCGAGTTGGAGGGTTCTTTATTTTGGATCATTTCGTTGGTCCTCTTTAGAAGGTAAATAATTAGATTTCTTGCATGGTTACATATATATATATATATATATAATATAAATGAATTTATATAACATTAAGCTGTGAGCTGATTGTTTATTTATTTTTGGCAAGTAACAGCATCAGTCTATGTGCATACATTTTACTTCAATTATTGAGCCTCCCATCACAAGATCCGTCCTTCTTAGTTCTTTTCAGATCGAAAAATCAGGCAAGTTATTATACTATTATTTGTAGTTTGTGATATATATATATTATATATATATATATATTCTATATATATTAATATTGTGGATGATATTATTAAATGAACATTGCAATTATTTCAGATCAGACAAGTGAACCAATACGATGAAAGTTTGCTGGTCGAAAGCTCTGCATGAGATTTTATCAGTAGTTTGGTACCACGGTATCGATCGACAGTTTGAAATATATTTCCTGTAACTTGCACGTGTGCGAATATATCAATTTATTTTATATTTGTTTGAACATTTTATGTTATTAATAAGTTATTTGACAAATAATTTTTTTTAATTTTAGAATACACTTTGAATAAATTAAAAGATTAAGGTAAAATTGTAGCTATTTAACTAAGGATAAAATTATAAATAATTATGGCATATCAATTGACTTATTCACCATGTGTTCTTTATACTAGTACTCTTCGCACTTGCAAATGCGTGTGTTTTAATACTACCTCCGTCCCAGCAACTTTATCACATAAGTTGCGGGGCACGCAAATTAAGATGACATTATTATAATAATATAGTACAATGAAAGCTAAAAAATGTATATTTTGACGCGTCTTTTAAGAATATTTAATATTATTATATTGATTGTTTGTGATAGTTTTTTGCTAAATAAGGAAAGGTGATAAAATTGTTGGCACGCCCGAAATGGAAAAGTGTGATAAAATTAGCGGGACGGATGGAGTATATAAATATATAATATCAAATTTATTTTAATTTAAAATAAATAATTGAAATTGTAATTACATCATTAATTTGTATGTTTTAAAATTATAAAATTAAAGTTATAAGAATTAACCAAAAATATAATTAACTAAAATAGTAATTAAAAATATAGTTGATTATTTTTTGAATTTTATTACTAAATTTTTCTTAATTGACAGACCAATGAGCAATTTATAGCCATCTCTCACGCTTAATAAAATAGAATAGATAAGAGTACAGATTTCTAAGAGAACCATTTTTCTTATTTACTTTAATAAATTTTCTAACTTTCCGAAAAAATGTTACATTAAATAACGCTATCTATAAATAATTAACATATGGACATTGTATATATTGCCTTCCTAACTCTAGAAAAATAATTAAATATTCGGATGTAGATGTAGATGGAATTCTTATTGTCAAATATTTAATAATCGAAAATATAAATATATATAATGGATTGAACTATAATATGTTGTGTATCCTTTTTCGATTGATATTGCCTTAACGATAAGAATTCCCTAACTTTAGAAAAATAATTAAATATTTCGATGTTCGAAAAATATAAGATATACATATCATTTTAATCGTCGCCAAACAAATAATAAATTAGATGCATTTATTGATTTTTATTATGTATATCACATGAGATAACGATGATTTTATGACTTGGTGGATTATATAATTAATAAATATAAAATAAGTAACAAAAAAAAAAAAGAAAAAAGAGTAACTCGTAACTTGGGATTACGAGTTACTTCAAATGCCATGTTAGCCCAACGTGGACAAGTAACTCGTATTCTAGTAATACAAGTTAGTAACTCGTAACCTGGGATTACGAAAATGTCTGTTTTATTAATGGTTTTTATTAGTTGTTTATTTTGTTAATGGTTGATTTTTTTTAATTATTTAATTAAAAACCCTATTATCATATCAATCTTTCCATATCTTGAAAGGCAGAAAACACCCATTTCGTTGAAGTAATAAGCTAAGCCCATTTCACCAATCAATAGAAGAGCAGTAAGAAGAAACAAACCCATGATTCTTATTCACACCAAATGACGTGAAAAGGGGGAAAATTCCTAGTGGTGATTTTATTCCACCCAAAAAAATATATGGGGACGGAAGAAATAATAAAGTGAAAGTAAATATATAAGATGCGATTTAAATAAGGGGAAATTTTATGATGCCCCATAATGTTTTAATTACTCTACCGTCCACCCTATCAGAAAATATAAAGTTTAAAGGACCCACTTTATGTAATTCGAGTAAAGGACCCAAAATTTGATTTGACGAAATTACCTTTAGTAAAATCCTCTTTTTTTTTCCAGCGAAAGTCACGATGTGTTTTTGGGTCTTATATGAAGCGGTACTTTTACTCATTTTATGTTTATACAGTTACACCATATTGTTACTTTGCTATTGCAAAACGTTATCAACAATTTTTTTTTTTTATTTAATGATCGAACTCATTTTTCTTACATTGAATCGAGCACAAAAAATTCGACTGCCCCATCCAACCGATTTCGACATGTCATGTTGGATTCTTTATGATATCACGGGTAGAATTTGCTTGTGTAATTAGGGTGCAAATTCGAGAACATAATGGTAAATCAAATCTAGATTTCGACACAAATTGAAGTAATCGGTATAAATTCGAGGTACCCATGAGAAATCGATGTCTATTTTACTTATTGAGTAAATAACGTCGAGATTTATGCAGTTTTCATCTATTTTTAGTGTCGCTTGAGATTTCGTTCTATTTCTCCCGACCATTGCTTGTATACAGACTGTGTATTGACGACAAACAAATCGTTATTACCTTTCAGTGATGTGTTACTTCTAGGTCAACGTTTGTTATTAACCATAAGACATTGTTATTTTTTGCTACGTTATAAATATTTCTTTTTACACAGTTTAGAAAAAAATATAATATCCGTTTCTTGCAAGTAATCGGTATAAATTTGAGGTACCCATGAGAAACCGAAGTCTATTTTACCTTACTGAGTCAATAATGTCGAATTTATGCAGTTTTCATCTTCTTTATAGTGTCACTTGTGATTTTGTTCTATTTCTCCCGACCATTGCTTGTATACAGACTGTTATTGACGACAAACAAAGCGTTATTACCTTTCAGTGATGTGTTACTTCTAAGTCAATGTTTGTTATCAACCATAAGACATTTGTTAGTTTTTGCTATGTTATAAGTATTTCTTTTTTACAAGTTTAGGAAAAATATAACATCCGTTTCTTGCAAGTAATCGGTATAAATTCGAGGTATCCATGAGAAATCGAGGTCTATTTTACCTTATTGAGTCAATAACGCCGAGATTTATGCAGTTTTCATCAGCTTTTTAGTGTCGTTTGTGATTTTCGTTCTATCCTCCCAATCCATTGCTTGTATACAGAATGTGTTATTGAAAAGAAATGAAGTGTTTCGTTTTTAATATTGTGTTACTTTTTGGGCAACATTTGTTATAAAATGTAAAGCATGTGGTATTTTGCGAAACTTATCAACATTCATATCAAATTGACGATAATTTCAACATATCCGACTGCAATCGTAACAATTTCTTTGATTTGGGTTTATCACATGTAATAATGTCGATAGTTGCCTTGTTTAATCCATTTACAAATTAATATTGATTTCTCTATTGCGGATCTCACGAGCGTGACGGTGGGACGGAACCTGTGCGGCTTCTTGAAACCGCCGGTTGCGGGAACTGACTTCCTCACGGCCTTGCTGTCAAGCTTCTTCCTCGGGCGATTTGCTTCTTGCGGGCCATGAAAATACGTCGTATGCTTCTGTGAGTTTAGGTCGATTGTTGAAGATGATGATATTTAGTGTAAAGTTGGCAAATTAAAAGGGTAGATATATCTTATCGCATAAATTAGTATTTCTTTCTATATAATTTAAAAAAACAGGTCCTTATCACTTAACCAAATTTTAATAGGGCCTGGACCCAAGTTTAAATTATAAATAGGGTCTGACCTAAATTAACCCTTTAAATAATACTAACAAATAGGTCAAAGAAGGAAAGGCAGAGGTTGCTGCATCTCCAACGCACGACATAAAAATACAGTTAGTTTTACACAATAATACAGTTGCTATTATCGTTTACTCCAACCAATTAATTATTTTCTATACTAATTTACACTCCAACTCAATAACTTTCTTTTTACAATAAAAATCAGAAATCCTAGTTATTACTATCATAATTGACATATTATTCAATGTGAATATATTATAATATTGATATTAAAATTAAATAAATTATACAATTAGCATATTATTTAATTATTTATTAAATAAAAAGGAAAAATAGCAATAAATAAATGGAATTAATATTATTTTTACTTTTATTATTGTAAGATTATCAAATATTTTAAATATAATTAAATTTATTTTATTAAACAAAATATAAATATAATAGAACAATAAACAATTTTTTGTGTTGAAAAAATGTGCGTACTCTAGATAGAGTATCTCTAATCGTCAACAATATTAGTAAATATAGAGTCCCATTAGAGTAGAACTTACTCTATTTGTATTTTATCCAAAAATAAAGTATCAATTGGAGATGCTCCGAACGTGATAGATTATCTTTCTACATTAGAGATTTAAATGCTCTACTGTACAAAACAATCGTAGAATATTTAATAATTTAATAGGCAGGAAAATTAAAAACACCTTTACTTCAACAGACGGCGAAAAATAAATAAAATCTCACATTCCACGCATTCGTTAATGATTAAACAACGGGTATGTACATATTAATACGTATTTGAATAAAAAACTTACAGATCAGTACATATGTCAGAAAATTACAGATATGTATCCCATTAGTTTATATCAGTCTCTTCATCATGTTGTACCTTCCTGCTGGGTGTATTGCATACCATAACACAATGACATAGGATACCTAAATGTGTTTATACGGCGTAACTTATGTGTTATAGTTGGCGTACCTAAATGTGCTAATACGGCGTACCATTTTCTAAACGTATTACGTACCACAATACGTTGATATATGTACCTAATGGTTGTTATGCGTACCTGCCGATGATCGGATACATATCGCAAAATATATTCTGTTAGGTATCTACAGATAAAAAAATGCTGACAGGGTACTAAATTAAAATTATTTTTACATAGGGGATTTATGTGTAAAGAACCGTTAAACAACTGAAATCAGATAAAAAAAAATGGCAAGTCAACTCAACAAGGCTCAATCAACCTCAATCATCCTACTATATCTATGGAGCAAAGCGTTGTATTGTAGCTTCATCTTCTTCAGTTGACGACTCTCATGGAGTTTCTCTTGCATTTGTTCTCAGGACACTATTCGTTGTCTTGGGATCTTTGGTCGCTGCCTTTTATTTCTACATGGAACTTTCCCGCTCATCCCGCGCGGGAAATCTTCTCTCCGTACGTTTTTTCTCTTAAAAACTTCTATCTAATAATCATCTGTTTCGTGGCTTGGGGAATGATTACGCCATTACGGTAATAGTTCAGACACGAATGATTTGTCGGAGAAATGGAGCTGATTTTCTGGGTTTTTTTCTGGGCTTGTTTTGTAGTAGTGAAGGTTGATTCATGGGTTTTAAGTCTAATTGATTTTTTTTGGGTCAATTTGATTGATGTTCTTACACGCTCGCAGCATTCGTAGTTGACTTGCAAAAAAATGGATCTTATTATTACCGCAGTTGGATGATTGCTGCTTTGGTTGATATATGTATCATCATCTTAGGAGTAGCAGTAAGCATTTTCAGATCTACCTATTAGATTTATTTCCATGCTTGGAACAGATCTCATACTATTGCATGCTTTTTCTTATGCAACAAGGCTTGGATTGCCTACGACGAATCAAAGTGGATTTCCACGGCGATTTGGGTATTCTTTCTTTTGATATTCGGAAGGTAAGACATAAAACCCGATAATCGATTCGTTATCCATTACATGTCTATAATGGAGTTCATGATGATAGTGAGACTAAGATTAGTACTTACTATGTCTTTTTCTTATGCAGCCCCATTACATGCCTATACATTGTGGTGAAGTTAATAAAGTTGTCTCCTAGAGAATCATTACAAGATCCTATACACTTCGTTCTATCGAAGACAAGGGATGAGTACGATTTCTTTCTTCCTACCTTCAGAATTCGTATTTCTTGCTCTTCACCTAATGCTATTTCTTCTTCTGACTTATAGAAGCAAAGAAGAATCAAGAAAACTGCTCTCTGTTGCAAGTGCAAGAGTTCTTTACGCTGTACTATGTTGTCTTATGGTGGGATCATTAGTCTACGCTGTTAGCCTCGGCGGTTCTCCTTTTCGTCGCCAGATTTGGACACTGTGAGTGATTTCTTGGCTCGTAATCATTTCGAAAATGTCGAATAACATTATGTATGTATGTATATATATATCAGAATTGGATTTGGATATGTAAAATCTTGATTTTTTAATGTCTTTTGTGTATATTCCCAGGTTGTTACAAGGAGTAGTGTTGGATATTTATGCTCACCTTGTGATTCTTGGGGTAATGTAATATCCTAATATATATTAATATGATATATATCTGTGTAGTAACCTCATTTATTGAAATTTAATCAAGTGAAATTATCCTATATAGACATTGCCACAATATGCTATTAGAAAACATTTGATTTATGTGTCAGGTTGGATTGCTTATAAATCGAGTTGGATGATTGCTTTATTTTGGATCATTTCGTTAGTCCTCTTTAGAAGGTAAGTTATTAGATTTCTTGCATATATATATGTGGAATTATTGAATATATATAACATTAAGATGTGAGTCATATTTATTTTTTGCTTGCATGCTATATATATATATTTATATATATATAATATATATATATAGGGATTAATGAATATATATAACATTAAGCTGTGAGTTGATTGTTTATTTATTTTTGGAAACTAACAGCATCAGTCTATGTGCATACATTTTGCTTCAATTATTGAGCCTCCCATCACAAGATCCGTCCTTTCTAGTTCTTTTCAGATCGAAAAATCAGGCAAGTTATTACTAATATTTTTAATATACATTTTAAATATATATAAGTGTGTTTGTATATCTATATATATATATTTTGATTTGTGGATAATATTATTTAAATGGACACTTGCCTTATTTCAGACAAGTGCACGAATACGATACGATGAAGGCCTGCTGGTTGAAAGCTCTACTTGAGATAATTAGTGATTCCATTCCACGGAATTGTTGCGAAATGGACAGCGTAACGAAATTGGAAATAATTGTGAGAATTAAATGGACACGAAAATTTACGTGGAAAACCCCTTTTTAACTTGGGGTAAAAAAACCACGGGTGAGGTAGAAATTTATTATTGGGGTAAAATAGGGGTTACAACCTCTCAATCTATAAAGTAGAAAACGCTCATTATCTCTCTTTATAGTCGGAGCAAATACCGAACAAACCCTCAATTTTTCTCTACCCTTTATTTCTTTCCTCTCTTTATTTTCTTTCTCTATTGGTTGTGTTTTTACATGAGATTAACAAGCCTATTATAGGTTTTAGCTAAATGACAATAATTATATGTCATTGCTTAGTCATTTATTAATATAATAATAATAATAGTTGAAGTGGGTGGGTGGATTACTACACCAACCCCTCAACCTATCAATCTCCCACTTGAAAATTTGATTGTTGTCCAATCAGATCTTCACACCATTCTTTTAGCGTGCCTTTGTATGTTACTTAGATTCTGTCAATCCACATGAGGAACGACACCACATAAACTTGTCCACAAGAATTGCTCTGGTAATGTAGTCTGTCAGATTATCCGCAGTGTGAACTTTTTGCATGTCCACAGTCCCCTCTTCCACGTGTTCACGAACAAAGTGATAATGAACCCGGTGTGTTTGGTTCTTGAATGATATGTTGGATTCCTTGCAAGATGCAACGCACTCTGGCTATCACAATAGAGAACAATTTTCTCCTGTTTGTGGCCTAGTTCTTCCAGTAACATCTTCAACGATATTGCCTCTTTACTGGCTTGCGTAGCTGTGATATATTCTTGCCTCCGTCGTTGACGTTACAACAATGGACTGCAGTTTCGAAACCCAGCTTACAGCACCGCCAGCAAGATTGAACACATATCCGGTTGTGGATCTGCTTTTATCAAGTTCACCTGCATAATCTGCATCAACAAAACCATGGACAGTGAAATCTGTACCTCCGTAACATAAGGCAAGATCAGAGGTCCCCTTGATATATCTGAGAATCCTCTTAACAGCACTCCAGTGTTCCCGACCAGGGTTGGACATGTATCGGCTAACAACTCCCACTGCATGGGCAATGCCTTGGTCTGGTACAGATCATTGCGAACATTAGACTTCCTACCGCCGATGCATATGGCAGTCCAGACATTTCTATCCTCTCGTCTTCATCGGTAGGACACATCTCACAGGATAGCTTGAAATTAGCAGCAAGAGGGGTAGATATTGGCTTACTATCTTGCATGTTGAACCTCCTCAAGATTTTCTTCAAATAATTCTTTTGGGAAAGCCAAATCTTCCGCTTGCTTCTGTCTTGAGATATTTGTACACCAAGGATTTTGTTTGCTGGCTCCAAGTCCTTCATTTCGAATTCACTGGCCAGTTGAGTCTTTAAGTCGGCGATACGACCTTTGTTGGGTCCTGCTACCAGCATATCATCGACGTACAACAGCAACATGATGAAATCGTCATCGCCAAATCTCTTGAAATACGCACAAGGATCTGAATATAGCCTGTTGTAGCCAAGACTCATTATGAATGAGTCAAATCTCTTATACCAGCATCGAGGTGCTTGTTTGAGCCCGTAGAGAGATTTGATCAATCTGCAAACTAGATCTTCTTTTCCTTCTTCCTCGAAACCTTCTGGTTGAAGCATATATATTTCTTCATCCAGGTATCCATGGAGAAATGCTGTTTTCACGTCCAACTACTCAAGATGCAAGTCGAATGTAGCAACCATTGACAAGACTACCCTGACCGTTGTAAGTCGAACCACCGGCGAGAAAATTTCATTGAAGTCAATCCCTTCTTTCTGAGCATATCCCTTTACAACCAGTCTAGCACGGTAGCGCTCTACCTGGTCATCACCATTCCGCTTGATTTTGTACACCCATTTCTTGCCAATGGGTTTCCTTCCTTGCGGCAATGGCACCAACTCCCATGACTTATTTTTATAGAGAGCTTCCATTTCCTCTTGCATTGCTGAAATCCACTGACTCGCATCTGAATTATTCAGTGCTTCTTGGAAAGTGGTTGGCTCTCCATCCTCAGTTAGAAAACAGTATGCAAGGTTGCTCTCTATCTCATAATCTGGGTGCCAACTGGGCGGCCTACGCTCGCGTGATGACCGCCAGAGATCCGCTACTTCATATTCGACTGGGTTAAGCTCTTCGTGCGCCGGTTCAGCTTCAGAAGAATTATATTGCTCCAATTTTCTTTTCACCGGTGTAGTCTTTGTCACGCCTTTTGAACTGCTATCATTATCGACTTGCTCTTGATCTCTATCCTTCAAGAAGATAACATCTCTGCTGATAATCACTTTGTGGTCAGTGAGATCCTACAAGCGATACCCCTCTACTCGTTTCTTGGTTGTGATACATCGCGTACGTTGAACTTCAAATATATGGAGGTTTGAATAGTCTGCAAGTGCACCAGTCCACATTTCCATCGGTGTTCGCATCTCTATAGCAGTAGATGGGGCCCGATTCACCACATAACAGGCAGTGCAGACCGCTTCCGCCCAGAATTTTTTTTCCAGGCCCGCAGTTCTCAACATAGCCCTTGTTCTTTCCAACAGGGTCCTATTCAACCGCTCTGCCACTCCATTCTGTTGTGGAGTGTACGCCGTGGTGAAAACTGTCTTCTGATGCCCGCACCTTTGCAGAATTCAGTGAATTCTTTGCCAATATATTCCCCTCCATTATCGGACCGGAGACACTTGATTTTTCTGCCGGTTTTAAGTTCAACTCGCGCCTTATAAGTTTTGAATATAGGAACACGTCGTCCTTCTTCTTGATTGGGTACACCCAGCATCTCCTAGAGTAGTCGTCTATGAATGATACGAAGTAGCTGGCCCCTCCCAGGGATGCAACCGGTGCTTGCCATACATCAGAGTGGATCAATTCTAGAATTTCTTTGCTTCTAGAATTCGATGGGGGGAACTTCAAATGATGCTGCTTGCTAACAATACAATGCTCGCAAAATGGTAGCGTCACCATCGTGAGACAAGGAAGTAGATTCTTTTGCGCAAGAATTTTCCTGCCTTGTTCAGACATATGACCAAGTTTCTTGTGCCAAGTCATCGTGGACTTTCATTTGAACTTGTCGTAGCAACAGATGTTTGTCCTTCTTGCAGAGTCTCTCCCTTCAGCTTGTATAGATTTGCAGCTATCTTTTCTCCCTTCATCACCACCAGTGCTCCTTTGGAAACCTTCATGATCTTGTTATCCAGTTCAATTTTGAAACCAAGATCATCAAGTTGCCCCACGGACAACAGATTTTCTTAAAGCCCTCCACATGTCGGACAACATGGATGGTACGCACAGTGCCATCGTACATCTTTATTTGAATCGTACCGACCCCGACAATCTTCAGCGCTTGGTCATTGCAGCTGTAGACATACCCTCCAAAAGTTGGCTCGTATTGATGAAACCATTCCTTTCGAGAGGTCATGTAGAAAGTAGCTGCTGAGTCCATGAGCCACACGTCGTTGAATCTTCCATTTTCAGCGATAGTGGTTGCGGCTTCATACACCAAGGCAATTCCATCGTCGGTAGTGTTGGCGGCGTTTCCTTGGGCATTGAGTTTTTATTTAGAGCCCAACAATCTTTCTTCAGATGACCTTTCTTGCCACAGTGGTAACATTTTATAGCCTTCTTATTTTTGGTAACAACGCTTTGCCGTTTTTGACTCCCACTTGGACCACTCTCCGGATCTTGTTCGTTTTCGGCTCATGTTTGAACCACGTGCTCCTGATCTTGCCCTCGTCACCGTCAACGCTTCCGCCTGTTGGGACATTATCAACTTGTCTTCTTTGTTATTGCGCCGACTTTCTTCTTCGAGAACCGCAGCTGCAATATTATCGAAGATAAGTTTTTCCGCAGCTTGGTTGTTGCTCAGATTGATGACGAGTTGATCGTAGGAGTCTGGCAGGCTTTGCAGTAGAAGCTCGGCACGTTCACTTGGCTCTATTTTGTAGTCCAAGTCTTTTAAGTTGAGAGAACAGAGTATTCAACTTGTTGATGTGCTCAGTCACTGAAGAAGATTCTTCCATTCGTAGATGATATAATTTTCTTTTCAGGAAAATTCGACTGTGGAGTGACTTGACTTGATACAGTTTCTCAAGATGATCCCAGATTGCTTTGGCACTAGTGTTTTCTTCGACGCTTGATAATATATCTGCTAATGTCAGATGAGTATTGGCGATGGCCCTCCCGTCTATCTTCTTCCATTTGGCATCACTAACAATAGTTGTTGGTCTGCCAGTGATTGCCTCCAGGCAATTTTCTTTAAGTAAAATTGTCTTAATCCTCATTTTCCACAGTGAGTAGTTTCTCCCGTTGAATTTCTCAAATTTTTAGCTGCCATTTTTTCCCACGTCGCTATCGTCGGAGAATTCAACAGTCCAGCCAAATAGTACTGATCAGATAATTTGCAGAAGGGGTAGCGACCAGCTTTCAAGACAAAATTACCCTTCTAAGTAAATTCCCAGATGAGATCTGGTGGGGTCACTATGTGTCCCGCTTGGCACCAGCCACCTAGACAGAACTTACTTACACAGTCTATTACCACGACTTGCCAAAAAACTTATCCGTAACGATAAACCTTTTCGATATCCTTTCTGATGTGGAAGATCAGACAAAGCTGCAACCACAGAGCATAATTGGACTATCAATCAGGGCTGGCTCTGATACCACTTGTTGCGAAATGGACAGCGTAACGAAATTGGAAATAACTGTGAGGATTAAATGGACACGGGAATTTACGTGGAAAACCCCTTTTTAACTTGGGTAAAAAAAAACACGGGTGAGGTAGAAATTTATTACTGTGGTAAAACAGGGGTTACAACCTCTCAATCTATAAAGGAGAAAACGCTCATTATCTCTCTTTATAGTCGGAGCAAATACCGAACAAACCCTCAATTTTTCACTATCCTTTATTTCTTTCCTCTCTCTATTTTCTTTTTCTATTGGTTTTGGTGTGTTTTTACAATGAGATTAACAAGCCTATTTATATGCTAGAGCTTAAGATAAATGACAATAATAATTGTCATTGCTTAGCTCATTTATTAATAAATAATAATATTAGTTGAAGTGGGTGGGTGGATTACTGCACCGACCCACTCAACCTATCAGGTATCAATTTCTTGTAACTGTATGAAAGATATTTCTTTCATTTAATAACTTCAAGAAAGAACCACTTTCTTATTTTCTTTCATTAAATTGCAAAATAGTCAGAAACTATGTAATTAATATACATAACTTTTCGATTCTATCTTATACACAGAAAAATGGAATGACATGTTTATCAAATTCAATCATTCCGTTTCTTAAAAGGCGACAAAACATCCGTTTTTTTTTAAAAAAATTTTGTTGCCGTATTGATGTTTAAATAAATGGCTTGAAATGATTTGAATGTAAAAGGTCCATTTCATTACCATTGGATAAAAATGAAAGTAAAAATGTTTCGTATTGCATATAACATTGTAATAAATATCAGAAATATTACAGCCGAGACGATATGCACCAATCATACTCTTTGTAATAAAAATCAAACCTTCAAATCCGTCCTTAAACCCAATTAATGAACATTACACACAAATATCAGCAAAAACAGATATCAAAGTTTTAATAATACTTCACTAACTAATCTAATCAATCAATGGTGTGTTTGTCAACTTGACGAGAAGTGTAATGTGCAGAGAGCAAAAGCAGAGAAAGAAATGCACTCGCCACGAATATCGCGTCGAACCACCGATGATAGAAATCGAACTGAATATCGCCGCCCAACACGTCTGTAATAATAATCCTGCGACGAATATAATGAAATTCGAATTGAATATAATAAAAATAGTATTTATAAGCACAAGATTCGATTGATTGAGCTGTATCGTAAGGCCTTCGATTATAGATTGTTATGTACCTATAATCGGTCGCCAAGCTCTTTCGAATCAACAGTATGGAAGATACAAAATACATTCCCATTATTTCAGAGAGAAAGAGAACAACGTTGCTCGAAGATCCACTCCCAACTCGAGAAACTGCGAAAAGAACTGAAAACAAAAGGCCCCATAGATTTCGGTCATAAGTAAAGGAATCACCAAATATATGAAGTAGTACGATGGAAAGTGCCAAAATGAGAATGTAAAATTAGCTGAAGACTTGCCTTCATCAAATTTGAGAGAAAGCCTCGTACAGATATAACGATGAGCATCCCAATGAACATCAACGATATATACTGCATTACCAATGAAAAGTCATGATTATTACAATCCACGATAAAAGATATACATAACTTACCAAAAGATGAAAGCAATATGCATATCTGAATCTAAGGATGTCGCTTTCATCAACATACTTGGAGTCGGTAAAATGTCAATCCATGGAATATTTTCTTATTCTTGCTTTGTTAGTTTCCTTTCCGTATAATCAACTCCATGCAGAATGTAAAACAAATATCATACGGAAATGTAAGACAATGCAAACTAGAATCGTAAATGTGGAATATGATAAATACGAATTAAGTGCAAAGCAAGCACAAGTTATCATCAGAACTGAACCAAAGTAATGTTAATAAAACAACCAACCAACCTGTGATAACAAAGTCACATTAATGCCTATATCAAAGAACTGCAGGAAAATGCTTATTGTTCTTGTTACAGGGTCAACTGAGCCAGCCTGCAATAAAGCTTAGTTCATAAATATGCAATTAACTAAAAAGGATTAAGGATTATATTGATCAGAAGGTTGCATCATGCTTCAGGTAATATATAGAAATAAAAGTTGAAACATTACCTCCTTGAAAACAACACTTTGCAAAGACTGCAGCAATGAAACGAAACCAGAAGGTCAATGACTGAATTATTAAGGAGACTACAACTTACAGCAAAGAATCGTAGGTTACATAATATGAATTTCTGTTCCAGTGGACAAATTAACATGAGTCAACAAATAAATAAAAGCATAAATGTTACCTTTAGCATCTTATACACACAATATACAGAACATGCATAGCCAAGAAGATTCTGTAAGTGGCCCTTCCATGTTCGAGAATAAGCAGCAGCTTCCTGAAGTATAAAAAACATCATTAGGAAAAGGAATAAAAACATCTCACGGACTCAAGTTCAAGCAAAGATTTAGTGAAGGACGCAAGCTATGACCTTTGCCTGGCGAAGCTCATATACTTCCAAAAATAGCTGCTTTGATAGTTCCTCAAGTGCTTGGACCTCAGCCTCCATGGTTTTGATTTCTACACGGGGAACATAAAAAAGGAAAGTAAACAGATAAAACCTACATATAAGCTAATCCAAGTCTCTTAGAAATATGAGTTATTATTCTATAATCCAAATTATTATAAAAACTTACAAATAACTATTCATAACATAATATCACTGCCAGCTTCATACCGTACATCTATCATATATACCAAAAAACACATAGCAAAGATCTAATATAATGTTTGAGAGAAGGGCCACATAAAATGAAAAGGAAATAGTTAATCCTGGCTGAAGACAAAGTAACCATGACATATGGATAGTTCACTAACCTTGCTCATTTTGATCATCCTGAACAGATCGAACAACAGTGCCGACTATTCTCTTCAGGAAAGACCTATTGTTCGATTTCTGTCACATGAAATTAAATGTCAGTTTAGTGAAAAAAATGTCTAAAGAAGATGTTTTCTATTCTTCGATACATCACTGTGTAAGAGGGAACTTTCACTGAATTTTTCCTCAGGTGAAATTTGAAAAAGGGATAAATAAACCAATCAGCTGCCCCAGTAACGCATTTTCTTGACTAAATTCCAATTTATATCCATTAAATGACCTATTATAGCACTTATCAAGATTACCAAAGCAAAGAGCATTAAGTTCAATGTACTCTGAATATCAAGTAAGAGGCATTCAAGAGAAACGGAGAGAAACCGAAATGAAGACACTTATAAATGGTAGTTAACCTCTTCCGACCCTTGTTTTTTCTCCATGTCGATTTGACAGAGAATAATCCTCTTTTTCTTCCCTATGCAAGTTTCGATTGAATGCATTAACTGTCTTTCGAGAGCCTTGATGTCTGTTTCCTCAATTTCTCTTCAAATTAAGACATGAAAAGATTAACCAATAACGAGTGAAGATCTGATACACAAAAAGGTGAAAGTTTACAAATCTAAACTTCCTTGTAAAAGACACAAAGGAACGACCAATAATGCTTAATTACAGCCAAGGCCCAAGACGAACTACGGACTCGTCAAAATTCACTTAATGGGGTAAAGTCAGGGTATTTGATACAGAAATCGAGATTTTAAACCCAGAAGGAAAGAAACGTTCAGCAACCGTAGTTCTCCAGAATCAAGAAATGATCCCCGGTAATTCCTTACCTAATAAAAAGAGACAAGTAGCTGTATGGCAAATTGACTGCACCAAAACCAGAGAGCACTGCCATGACAGTCACACCAATGACCCCAATTCTGCTCACCAATTGAGGAATGGTGAAAAATCCTGTAAAAGAAAAATCTTGAACATACAACAGCTATAGGACCTCACATAGTATTTCCGAAGAAACACACAATTAATGTGAAAAGGAAGATAATATTTCCTCTTGATCAAGACAGGATTTGATAACAGCAGAATCATCGATAGAAGGCATCGGAGAAGACACCAACACCTTCAATAATCTTAGAATCTAAAATGCTAACCTTTATCTGGAGAAGGCATCGGAAAATGAATTCCCATTCGCCAGAAACCATAGAGAAAAGCAAGCAAGAACAGAGAAGCGCCAAGTGAAGCACGCTCCTTTCTAATGCCTGCAACAATAATTCAAATAAAAAATTATCGCATATAAGCGTAAATCAGGGGCCACAGATGCCCGACTCTTCAGCATTTTAATGATAAAATCTAGACACCAAATAACCTAAATGAAAGGAAAAGTATTCTAATCCCTACGAACCAGAAATGCCAGAACTACTGAACTTACCACTGTTGCAGAGCATCAGATAGCAGTGATAGTACGGCAACATAAACACGAGCAGAAGTATCAAACAAAACAAATCCACCTTCCAATTCATCCATCTCGCCCTACAAAGGTTAGGAAACAATTCAAGCACCCACAAACACAATAAAAAATCCTGGATAGACACAATCGCAAGCAACAAAGCACATCGAAATCGGTGAGCTAAGAAATTACTCTTTCGATAGAATCGGAATGATCTCAAAGAGCACGAGCTGGAAGAGATTGCAAGAGAACGCAAACACAACGCTGAATATGATCTGAACTAACACACGCTTCTCTTCGTATTCCTTGTAAAGCCGCTGATTCAGAAACCACAAACCTCCCCAACCGAGCAGCAGAAGCGAACCCACCGCCACTACCCCTTCGTAGATGGCCATCCCCCAACCCATTGCGATTTCTCCACCTCTTCTGCTTCTTCTCTTCACCCGTTTCTTTCTTTTCCCCCCAAAATCAACAAAATTAGAAAGAAGAAATGCTGTAATGGATCAGCAAAACTATCCGAAGACTGCCTAGCACAGCAGATCGAATACGAATGACTCGAAATTAAGAACAGGATCTTTATGATTCGGGAGAACAAAATTGATTCGGAAATCGGTTGAAACTACACCATTATCATTCGTAGGCTATCAAATCATTCATCAACATTCAGATAGATCAGAGGATTACGCACTGACCAAGAACAGGAACAGCTAAGCGCTGAACCAAGCGGGCGGTTTCGTTTCTATTTTTATTTTCTTTTTTTCCTTTTTCTTATCCACCCAAAAGATATGATTTTGATTGCTCACGTATACGACGTCGTTTCCTATAAAAATTAAGAAGATGATAACCAAACACAATGTGAAAATTAATATTACAATCCAAACTTTCCCCCAATTGGAAAATCCTTGGGCGGAGGCAACATTTTCCTTTCCATTTCTTGTAATAAAAACCATTGACATGCCCCAACATAAGAGTATATTCGATCTTCAATCAATTGATCAAATCGCCAGCAGGCAAAGACGTCTTGAATATCTTCATCAGCGCATCGTTCTTCGACCTCTCGACATTTTTAAATTCATACCTTCGGCGCTTCAAAGCCCTTCTTCCATCTTCGGCTGCTCTTTTCCTGAGGAAGGAGAGATAGCTCGTTGCTGCCCATTGAGAGGGTTCATTGTTCGTCGAAGATGAATTATCTCCTTCGATTTCTTGATCCCTTTCATTGCTGTTGTTATTCTGTTGACTTTTGGAAGAAGACTCAGCAGTGTTGTCGTTCTCCCACCACTTATATGAGACGCTCGATAAGCCATCTGTTGGAAAACCGTATCTAAATTCGTCGAGGTTGTTCGTGGTTGAGCTATGCATTGTAAAGACATAAATTCCTGAAATAAAGCGAACAGAAGTTTTGTAAATCTACACAAACCAAAGAGTATGTCCACCGACGAAAAAATTGCCCAAACATGGAGGATAGAGATGCAAATGCTTCAGACCCAAATCTTGATAAACGAGGAATCAACAAAGTTATACGATGATTGAAATAATTTAAGACATGGAACTCGTACTTGTATAGTTCAAACGGACAAGAAACAAGCCAATCTTCAACGGAATGATCTAATATATATAGCACGTCACTATGATTTTACGGGCATTTTCGACTATCCACCTCATAGGGAGTGGCAACAAATTAAAGATACGCGAAGGTAATAAAATTCGAGGAAGAAGCTGTTGCAAACAAATGGATGATGATATAGCAAAGTGTCTACCCTTCGACTTTTGTACTTTCTCATAATGCCCACCTTCTTAACTTACATCGATGTTCTTTGTAGTATGAAACTAAGACCAAAACAAGCATAGAAGTCAGTTGACAATCTGAAACTCAAAACTACAAGAAGTACCAAAAAGTTATGACCTTTATAACTTGTTTGAGGTCATGTTATAAATTAAGGCTGTTGAGAACCTCCGTTCATAAAAGAAAGAACCAAAAACGATCCACCCAAAAACCCTAATTGCCCACCACCCATAGATTTCATTCCAATCGCACCTGAAAATGGAGCTATCTAACCAAGCGACCACATTTTCAACAAGCTTCTGAGTTAAAAATAAAAAATAAAAAAACTAAATAACTGATACACTTACCGGAATTACGCCGGCCGCGGATTTGCCGATGACGAGCCTCTCGCCGTAAAAATTGTCAGCTGGGTCGACCCGATCGGCGCTTATTTTGGTCTGTCGCCTTTTTCTAGATATTTTTTCAATTTCGGCCTTTTTAATATTTTACCATAAATAGATGATACACTTGTTCTAGCGAAACATCACATCACAGATCAAAGCACCAAATCGGGCCGAATCGATTCGAATCGGCCCGACCCGGTCGGAAAATCACAGCCCGACCCATCTCTTAAACGCCAGCGCCGCCTCCCTCTTCTTCAACTGAGACTCCGTCTGAAACTTCGCCGCCTTCCCCCTATACAAAGTCTTGTGATACTTCAAAAACAGAGCTCTATACTTGTACTTATCCACAAACATGTCCCCCTTCTCCATCGCCTCCACCACCTCGTTGGCCCGAACGAAAAACCCGCCCCTGACGAACGTATACAGCACGGAATCCAAAAGCTCGGCGTCGAACTTCATCCCCCCGGCGATGGCCGACGACTTCATCTCCCCCCAAAGCTCGGCAACCTCGACGTACTTCCCGCCCACGGCGGCGTAGCCTGCGACTAAGGAATGGAACGTCTGGGCGTTTGGGTGAATTCCCGAACTCCTCATCTTCTTAAGCGCCTTCTCGGCGTCTCCCATGAGCCTTTTCTTGCTGAAGAAATGTATGACGTTGTTCCATTCGTGGACCCCACAGTCGGATGATTCGACTTCTTTCATTTCTTGCAGTAGCTTCGACATTAAAGAAGATTCTGTGTTCTCAATGGAGCTGTTTCTGGGGATTTTGGCTTCCTTCATCTCTCTGAAGGCATTGAGGGCGCCTTCTGTGTCTCTGTCGAGCGCCTGGGATTTTATTAGCATTTCGTACGAGCTTCCGTCGAGCTGAACGTTGGCCCGTCGAGCATCTCTTGCTAGGGATTTCATTTCGCTGAGGCGATTTTCGTTGAAGTATGCCTTTAGAAGGGAGTTGTATAAGGAAGAGCTCGTTTTGATCCCGGCTAGGCGCATTTCGTCGAGGATATCGTGGGCCATGTCTAATTTCCCGAGGGAAATGCAAGTGCCGACGGCGATAGTTAGGATCGAATCGTCGGAGGATAAGAAGGAATCTTCTTTCTCGACTTTTATGAGAAATTCGACCAAATCCTTCGTTTTGTTTGATTCCAAGAAACCTTTCACCAGCTTGAGGTAGGCATTCTCGGTGGGCTTGAGTATGCCTCTTTCTGCGGTGATCAAATCGACTTCCCGCCCTAATTTCACGAGCAAGCCCTTCAGTAGTTCATTAGCCTCTGCCTCGAGCCTCGTAAACTTCTTGTCGTGACAGAAATCGTCATAACTTAACAAATGTGATGAAGGGTTTTCAGATTCGTCGATTTTTTCATTCTGCGAATCGTCTTGACAGATTATACTTTCATCCCCTTTTCGACTTCCTAAAGTCAAATAAGCAACGCCCAAAGCGTTCTGAGCTTTCTTTGCATTGCGAAGCATCTCAAGAACCATATTCGAGGCAGAATCAAGATCTTTAAGCTTCAAGTGACAAGAAAAGAGGCAATTATAGAACTGCCTCAGATGGAAATCATCCGCACAAGGAACCTCTTCGACGAATCTCTTAAGCTTTCTCAGCTCTTCCCTTCGACCGTTTCTTTCGTAAACATGAGACATGACGGTCAGCAATGTGGCATCTGTCCTAACTTTAATCCTAGGTATCATTTCAAGGAGCTGCTCGGCTTTCTTTGTGATGCGGAAAAGAACACACCCCACCAAAGCTATGCTAAAAGCAGTAGCATCGGGCTTCATAGCAATCAAGGGTTCATTACACTTCTTCCTAGGATCAACCCTACCGTCTTGGAACAAGTAACCGATTTCAAGAACCAAGTCAGCAGCCAAGTACGACCCAGTAGATTTATCCAACATATAAGCCATAATCAGTGACCACACCTTCAACGGCGGAAATTGTTCCATTTCGATGAGCTTCCTCAAGAGCGTGGATGCTGGGATAGCTAATCCACACCTTGCTAGGCTTAAAGAAAGATGCATCAGAATCTCTTTCGCTAACAGCAACTGTTTGTGTTCAGAAAATGCTTTCTCAACCAGCCCATAAGCCCTTTCTAGCCAGTGAACCTCTGAACTTTCAGACAGAGCTGCGATCAACTTGATGAAGGTCGATTTTCGAGCGAATCCCTCCACCTTCATGTGCTGCTCGTGTAAATCCCACGCATCGTCGAGCCTCCCTTCGAGAATGGCAACTTCGATTTCTTCGTGAAGCTTACCGATGTCTCGCGCTTGGACTAAAACTGTCTGGGCCATAGTCGACATAGCTTGTGAAACACTATTAAATCCGCTGAAAGACTTTGGGGTACTGCACTCATATTCTGAGCAAGCCAAAGGCCTCTCAAACCTTGTGAAAGGGCGGCGGTAAGCTACGCCTACGTTTCTGTGCGTGATATAATCAGCTGCCGTCGACAGCCTGCGTAAATTTCTCGCGCGTATCATGATTCAACTCACAATCGACGTGCCATGGCCCTATCTCAGCAAACCTTGTAAATAAACTATGCAAACAGAGGAATCCACCGTGTGAAGCTCTAATTTCACCGTTAGGCCATCTTCAGTAGGCATGGGTTAGGCAGAATTGCTTTACTGTTAATCGGTAAGAACCCTAATTCTAATTGCAAATTTGCGGGGCGGGCCTCACTTGAATCGGGCCAGGCCCGCCCGCCTTGAACTACATTATTATATTTTTAAATTTTAAATTTTAAAATTTTAATAATTAATAATTGCATAAATAAATTATATATAGGCATGCCCGGTTGTGTCAAATGGGCCGACGGGGCGAGCGGGCCCGTAGCCCGCCAAAGACAGCTGTTTGGCCCGTTGTGCTATATAATATATAACTACATATGCTCAAGCCCGCAGCGAGCTTAAAAAGCACAGCTGAGCCCAGCCAAAATGTGACATTTACCTAATGGTCTTTTAACTCCTTAATTTACTCAAACAAATACCAATATATAACATCCTCCAATAGGTAAAAAAAAAAGGTGTCCCAAAAAAAATTAGACGTCATGAATTATACCATACATATACTAGAATCAAATTACTCTATCATGCTATCAATATTATCACTTTCATGATCACTAGTTAAATCAAGACCAGCTAGCAAATCAGGGTTCTCTTCCAAGTCTCTCAAGAATTCTTCGTACTCGCAGTTCATCTTCTCTTCGCGGCCTCTGGCAACACTAACGTCAACGTCCATGTTCAGAGACCCGAGCTTCCACGAACGGGGTTTCCCCTGCCTTTTCTTAAGCATATCCTTGTAGCTCTTTTTCACCAGTATTACGTTCGGAAGAACAAAGCCGTCATCCTTGTACTTGTCCAACACATCATCATTAAGATTAGCCGCATTCAGGTCATATCCAAGCGCCAAGTCCATGCGCTTCAAATCACGTCCCAAGTGCGTCTTCACCCGAAAAACGGCGTCGTTCTTCCCATAATCGGAAACACGCGCTACGATCGCATCAGCCAAAACGTGCCTCGAACCGCCATCATCGTCGACGTCGACCCGGTCGATGTGCACCACCACGTACTCCACTAACTGCCTGCTCGACAACAACGACTTGAAAGGCGATCTCCCAAACTGCTTGGGGTCCAAGTAGCTCTGCTTGGTAGAGGACGGATCTAGCAAAGAAATACGATCGCTCACTTTGTTACAAATCACCATCGGCCCGAGATTGCCCAAACTCGCTGCCATCGACGGGGGAAGACAGATCAAGTCCTCGCGACATATGGGACAAATTTCGACCGAGAATGATATCCTGGATACGGTCTTATTGCTCTTCGTGTCGTGGGACTGAAGCCGATGGGCGTTGCAGCTCTTGATGATCGGAACCACCCTCTTCACAAATTCCACAAAATTCCTAGCGTGGCTTTCGTTCTTGAAGAAGAAATCGACGCCTCGGTCCACCTGCTTAATCCTGGTGTTGAGATTATAATTTGGGCTTTGTCCACATCGACTAATTCAAGCTATCGAGCCGCGATATATACATAAGATGTTTCTCCTCCTATTACCAATTGGTTTTAGGAAGGACCCATCGATTTCTAATACCTGGTCGCAAATTCGGCGGCTCCGTGCTTGAGGATGAGCTGCTCCAGTAGAAAAACGTCCGCATGTGAGGAACGTGTTGCCTCAGCTGCACGACGGCCCCCACTGGTCGGGATTCGCCTGGAACCTAACGCAAGACTCGCACATCTGATCGTGCACTGCGTATTCGACCACGTACGCTTGTTCGAGGACCACTCCGCGGAGCACTTCTTTTTGAACCCTGAGTTTGAGCTTGATCTCTTGGAGTGAGGCTCGGTCCATACGAACTCGGCGTGTACTAATCGGACCACCCTTTTCACCTTCTTCAACGCCTTGACGCAAAGAGTCAGCAGCTCGTTAGATTCCCAGTTGGCCTTAAGCCATGTCCTAGGTGGCTGCAAGTAGCTGACACAATTAGGGCAATAAAAGATTACGACGCGCTTCTCAAGTCCTTCCGTGATGTCGACTTCGGATCGAAGGCAATTTGCGCACATATTGGCCGCGTTTGGTACCATGAGAATGCCGCATTTGCAGCACAGGACAGTTCCTTGGTGAGACATATCTACTACAAAAAAAAATCATGTAAAAATTATTAGACCATGTACGTTGAACGTAAATCCTTGTCAAAAAATTCAGGTAAACGTGGCCTTAATTAAACCATAACATACCTAAAAGATGATGGAGAAGGTGGGTGAGTCTTCGATGAATACGTCTGCTTGTGTAGGGCGACGTTAATTGGATTATATCTGTACCAAGAGCTCTAACGAGAGTTGATTGCGATTTTTTTTAGAATATTTGAAATTGCGATTTGTTTTGACTTATTCTTGTTAAGCCGAATCAACTGACCAAATTTAACGGTTCTGTATATCGGAGAAATTCAATTGTTTAAAAAACTCGACCATTTATTTTGGACACGTCGGTTTGATTGGGGTTGTCTAAATAATAAATCGATTAACCGAAATAACTGATATTTCATTTAGTATTGTATTAATATTGTTTGTGATTCTGATGAATATATTCTCAGTGACGCATCACTATGGTACACAGTCGAATGATTGCTTAGGTTGTTTAAATTTAAGGCACCAATTAAGGATATGATTCTCATTACATTAGAGAGCAACGGTTTACGTATTATAACACAAATCATGAATAGTAAACAATACTAATGATCTACGTTGAAGATCTCATGCTTTCTCAGCCAATACTGCTCGAATCTCTGCCTCGCATACTCCAGGTAATCAAATTCGATGCTGTTCACATACGCCTGCAAGTATAATTTTTAGAGTACGAATCGTTTAAGTAATGTATTACGTAAGGCGGGAAATTCGAACGAATACGATTTCATCTACCGATATTAGCCCCCACAGTCCCCAGAAAATGTGGTTTGCGAGAGTGTATTTCTCGATATCATCCGCGAGTAGCTCTACGTCGGCCTCGTTGGGTTCATTTCCCGAGGACCTAAGGTATTCGCCTACGAACCTCCGACGTTCCTTGAGACCTAAAAAGTTTCAGACGACAAACTTAGGTTAAAACAACCATATGAAATAAGATATATAAATTTAAAATATTAGTCGTTTAACATGTTATCAAATCTCAGACCTAAAGGGTCACATGAATCATCATAATCGCTCTATAAAGAAAGTTGCTAAGTAAGTCTAGATAATAAAAAAATCAGCCTAAACAAGATGGCATGTCTGTAAATATATAAATATATAGTACTATATGCACATTCAATGCATGTGCAATATATATAAATATATAATAGTAATTTATTTAATTTAAAATACTTAATAAAAATATAATTTAAATTTAATATTAATTAGATAAAAAATAGTAATTAACTATAAATAGTAATAAAAGTAGTGGGTGTTTTTATTTTTTATTTAATGTTTTTTTTAAATTGACAGACCAAATAGCAATGTATACTGACCCTCTCACGCTTTAAAATATATATATAAATCTAAAATACGATGCAGTTGCTTTCAAGATTTAAATTTTTAGGTGAAATAATCATTGATCAATAACTAACCGGGATACTTGTTGTAATCCAACACATGAGGCGTATTTGTGTGATAGTCCGCCGCCATTTCACAGAAGTGATTCGCAATGTCGTAAGAGATGGGATTGTAGCTTGCATATTCGTAATCCTAGCGATGAAAAAAGGAATTTACACGTGATAACACTTTCGACTATAAGCCCGTCCTAAAATCGAAAAGGATTACGGTGTAATAACGTACTATAATCGTCATGGAACCGCTTTCGTCGTCGATCATTATATTACCGTACTGCAAGTCGTTATGGCAAAAACAATCTCCTGACTCTTCCCAGACATCGCACTTTCGAGCAGCTCGATTTCGCGTTCTAAGCAGTCCAACCGATATTCTTTAGCATGATTCGGCGAACATACGTTTTTTGCCTCGTCGAGCCACTTTCTGCGCAATTTTATGGTATATAAACAGTAGAAATCGACAATAAGGGCAAATCGCATGCCTCGTCGTTAGGGTGCGTTCAGTCTGCAAAATAGGTTAGGTAAAGAAAAGAAAAAGTGCACAACGATCGAAGCGAAGAGTATCGTCCTTCGAGGTATCCATAAAGATACTGAATTCTGCATACCAAACGCACCCCTAACGATACTGCAGTGCAGTTCTTTTTCTTCGTACCTTATCCGACTCCACAAGATCACACTCTTCGAGCCCGGCATTTCGAGACTATGAAACTCCTTAAGTTTCTTCGCTATAAGGGCCGATATTTTCGGGTCCCTAAGGTCTACGGCCGACAGAGTCTACAAAATTCGACACAAAAATATCATTTCGAAAATCATAGTACAAGCAAAAAACAATCAATATATAGCCAATTTTTAAAATTTTTTCGGCGTACCCTAGCGTGGATGAACTCTTCGACTCGTCCCTCGCGAAATTGGCCTAAAAGCTTTGGGCCGTAGCCGTGGCTCGAAAGGCACTCGAACGTACGAATTTCTTCGTCCCTATCGAAGAAACGATCGACGCCTTCGCCGTACATGCGAAGAAGTACGCTTCTCGGGGAATTATTTTCTGAGTTGTTCGCCGTCGGCCAACTTATTCGATAGACTTCGTTTGTCATTGCGCCGGACAAGTGAACTATTTTCAGCGAATTTAGATCGATTTCTTCGCCCCATTTCGAGGAAAGCGATTGCAGCAACTTCTGTATTTCTTCGGGGATTCTGCCGTCGGCGAGCTCTGATTTCTTCACGGCCATGGAAGCAAAGGTCGAATTTTTTTCTAAGAAAATATATCAAGAATTGAATTGTGAGTAGACCCTTTTTTTCTTTTCACAGGAAATTAAAAAAAGACCCGTTAATTGAATTTGAAATCTGTTGCGTTGAGGCAGTAAAATCTGGTAATAAAGAGGCGAAAAGAAAGGCATAAATATAGGGAGAAGAACTGTTCAAACATGAAATAAGTACAGAAAAGGGGAATTTTATAAACTCACTTGGAAAACTTGGAGAAAATCGATACCTTTTCTTGGCTAATGGCTTGAGAAATGGGACTGAGGATTTGAATGTGAAATAAATGATTTAAGGAAGAAAGAAAAGCCTGAGATAGTTGAGTTCTTGTAACCGACGATTCTTATGTAGGAGGAGCACAACCTCTTGGCTTTTTCGCTAGCAGAGACTTGAGAGAAGAATAGGTCTCAGATTATTCATTAGTAGTTTTTTTTTAGGTCAAACATTGAAATTGTCAGCTGTAATCTGAATAAAATAATAGCAGGGAAGAGAAGATGATCATAGTTGATTTTAGCACAGAAAATACACGATGTTCACTTCACACGATCAAGTCAACGTGACGAAGATCCTATAGCAAGTTGACACGTGTGATAGTTAGGTAGTTGCCGCGAAAACTGAGAAATCTTACAGTTCAGAAAGAAAATCTCAAGATCTTAATTTTTTGAACAGTAAATATTCAGCTACGAAGCGTGCACGATTGTAGGTTTGGTTATGATAAATGATGACGTTCTACACTTTTATGAAAATATTATACGATTGAGATTTTTTTAAAGGAACAGCGAATATTTGTTATAATACCCAATTACAAACCATTTTATCTCGCGATAAAGTAGGACAATCAGTCATACCGAACCACTTTATAATACCCAATTACAATCCATTTATTAAAAAGGGACCTATCAATAGCTTTCGATGATTTTTTATTTCCATGGAAGGAGAAAAAACGAGAGCATCATTTTCTACGTTGATTTTGACTTATAGCACTAAGGTCGGTTCCGAGTTAAAGAAAAATCAATATTCACAACGCAATATGATATGAATAGTCAAATAGGAAAAGAAAAACAACAATTTTCTACTATTCACCATTCTCCCTTCGACTGATTCAAAGGTTGTCCTCACCCCCAAGAATCTCTCTCTCTCTCTCCTTCTCCCTATATATAGTGTTTACAGTATTATACTACTTCAACAGAGTCAGAGAGTCAAATTAATGAGTATCATCATCATCATTTGTGTATTTTTATAACAAGTATCGCGAGAAAAAGTAACTTCCAAGAGAATGAGAACTATAACCAAAACTTTCCATTACAAACATTTAAACTCAACGTACCAAGTTTCGTGGTCATATAATCAAACAGGAAATGAAATTTGTAGTTTGAAGAAGCGTAGTTACCGTACTCAAATCTACTGTGGTACGTTTTTTAAGTTGTAATCATAAGGTAAATAAGTCCTTTCAGATACTCCACGATTTCTGATCCTCCGAGCTTAGAGCTTCCGTATACTCTATCGACAAACGTTATCGGTACCTACAGAAGCAATAGCTTACTTAACGAGCCATACTTTAAAGATTTGAGTTGTCATAGCTGAGTCTCATATTGTATAGTACTAGATTACTTGTATGCTAAACAATTCTAAAAATTGAGGTCCTACTGCTGCAAATGGAGTGGACTGTACATATCAAGAGTACCTCTTCAATATGGTAACCTTTCCTTGAGGCTCTGACTATCATTTCCATCTGGAAAACGTATCCCTTGCTCACGCACGAGCTTATAATATCTTCAAGAACAGATTTCTGATAGAGCCTTCCCAAAGTAGAATGTGCCCACTTAAGTTACATTTTTTAAACAATTAGAAATAAATGACTAACTTGCTGCGTGTAATACCTGAAAGACCCAGTTAAATCTGATACGCCGGGCCAAGAAGTGTTTGTGCGAGGACATTTGCTCCTCGGCTAGTCAATTTGCGCATTAGGTTCCATCCATGTACTCCACCGCCTTTTACATATCGAGTCCCAGTAACTATGCTTGCGCCTGTCTCCATCTGTTTCCTGAAATCGTCAAGGTTTTTCGACTTGCATTGCATCACTAACAACCGAATATTGATTCTTGTAAGTATGCTTACTTGATGAAGCTTGGTAGATATTTGGGCTGGCGGCAGAAAAAAAAAAAAAGAAAGATAACATTAGATGAAATTAAGGAAATCGTTCTTCGCAGCTTACAAGAAGAACTACATTCTGAGAAGGTAAACACATATTAGATATAATAATATATGTCTGCAAACTAACATGGTGGGATAAATCAGCATCCATAATGACCACAAAATTTCCAGTTGCATGCTTCAGACCATGGATGTAAGCCGTCCCTGAAAATGAGAAAATTTTAGTGTATTTTTATATATTTCATGGGAGTTTTGTGACAGACGACATCTAATAAGCATACCCAATCCAAGCTTCTTTGGTCTAGGTCTCAACAACTGCATCAACAAGCACTCAAGAGGTAAGAAAAGAATATGAGAAAAAATCACAATTGCATGAATATAAGGGATAATTGAGTCATGAACTTACAATACGGTCTTCCCCGTATAGTTGCTGCAGCTGTTTAACAATCTCCTGAGTTCCATCAGGAGATCCATCGTCCACTATTATTACCTCGAAATTTATACCACTGATACGAAAGCATAAAGGAACGAATTACCAAGCTTGAGTTCATGTGCAACAATTTGCAAACAACCACTAATTCTCAATATGCTTCTAAATCACATTAACATGTAAAAATATCGCCTTGGATTTTGGAAAAAACAGAATAAAGCTCATAGCTTACAGGATGAACAGAGACGACAAAAAAAAGTACATCTACCAAATTAAAGATCGAACTCACGAAAAAACAAAAAAGAACGCTGAACAAGTAAAATTTTGCTGCTGTAATCAAGGGATTTGAATTAGCTCGAACAAAATAATCCTTTACGACAACTCTATCACATTCACAACAAGTAAAATAAGCTAAAGACTGGATAATACCCAGGATGCATATGAATCACATGAAAAACAACTGAAATCAAATAGCAATTTACAGATACAGAACACAACTGAAATCAAATCAAAATCATAGGCACAATCATTCAAATTAAACGTCGCTAACATGCTCAACCAAACACAGAATCAGCACGCAAAACAAAAAGGCAAAACAGAGAAAGAAAGCTCACTCTAGGTGCTTAAAGATGAGGTACACGATCAAAGCAATGTTGAGGCGTTCGTTGTAGGTTGGGACGATTATGCTGTACTTGTTTTTCCGTTCCTCCATTGATTAAACCGAACTATCCTCGCAATCTCGAAACCCTAACCTCGCTCGAAGCGTTTAGGAATTAGGAAATAATTAATGATCTATCCATTATCTTATAAAGTCCAATTTAATTCGATCCATGAACAAGGACACAAGGTCAGCTTATTAGGGGAATAGTTATTAATTTGTAGTTAATCAGACAATTAATAATAATCCACTATTATTTCTTATGCTACCTATAAATATTTAATTTTTATTTTAATGTTGTATTTAAATTATTCATAATTGAAGTACTTAATTAATAGATTTTTAGCTTAGTACGAAGAGAAAAGAAGGGGAAATTGATTTGTGCAACTATAATACAATTCTTATGCGTGTGCTTAACATATAATCATTTTAATTTTAATTTGAAATTTATAATTTATGTTTAGCAGATGAAATATAAAGAAAAATAATGATTAATGGTATAAGTATAATAACTAAAAATTGAGGGATTTTTATAATTATTTAATTAATGAAATTAGAAATAGAGACGTTAAATTGTAAATATTTTACAGACCAAGTTAGCAGTTAATAGCCACCTCTCACCCTTAATATAATATTGCTGCGTTTGGTTATAAAGGGGATATAAAGGCCCAGTATTAATTATTATGTTTAAGCCCAGTATAAGTTATCATGGCCTGATAAGGCAGATTATTATTTGCGGGCTTCTACTAAAAATCGGGCTAAAATATGAATATCGGGCCGAAAATACAATACCAAACACTATATTATCTAATATTATCTATATTAAGTGGGCTTATCATGGAGAGCAAACGGACCATATAAGTATAGATAAAGAAAAGGGAACGGTAAATAGCACATCCGTGCAAAATAACAACTCATTTGTTAACGTATATGGATTTACTTAATTCATCCGAACGAAGTAATAATCAAATGAATAAGCTTGTGATATATTCAGTGGAATTTTTTTTAATTAGTAATATGGTATAAATTTTTAAGTGAGGGACTAAAATTTTACACTACAAGGACCCCATTAAAATTTTTTAAAAATATAGGATGTGGGGTCCATAAAAAATATAGGATGTGGGGTCCATTAGGCTGGACCCCACTGATGGATTAGTCTGGTTCCGCCACTGGATATATTCATATTTTGGATTAGGTCCACTCGGATGGATCAAATTCGAATCATTAAAATATATTTCCCATTTAATTTCAACAACGATATGTGCATTTACAAGTAACAGAATCAGTACACTGCCCAAGCACATTCCTTGCATTTGGTATTTCCTTCTTACAAAAGTCAACGCAGATTGGTACCGAACAAAAGTCAACGTCGCTAGACAGCTCTGTGTATCTAGTGCAGAACCCATCTGTTTGTATTTCCGCTGAAAAAAATAAAATAAAATACACGTACATATATATATATAATACATTAATTTGGAGATATATGTAATATATTACATGAAGTTACGAAGATGAAAGGATATTAAACAGTTTGACCTTCGCAAGATATGACGAAGAGCATAAGAAGAAGGAATGCAAGGGAAGTCTTGATGCTTTGAGCCATTGGTTAAAAAATTGTATAGAACTATTTTGCAGATAAGAGGGGTTTCTTTTTTAATTTTTTTCTGATGGAGGAGTATGTTTAAACTAGGTTTGAATATCAATGTATGGTGTATATATAGAGTCATGGAAAGATAACGGGAATAGTATTTGGAAACTTTAAAGATCGGTACGAATTAAATAAGATATATCTAGGAAATATTGTAATACGTTTGATCGAACAATTTACATAAAATAAATATCTGGATGAGGATTATGTTTTGCATGTCATGATTGGATCATATTAATTGGAATCACAAAATTATATGGTAATATATAAAGAGACTCTTAGAGACCAAGCAACTAGTTGTGCCAAACCAAGAAATCCAAATATACCTCAATAAAAAGTTCAAGTTTTTTTTTTCTTCTATATACACTCGATTTGTATCCTAGTATATAAATATATAATTATTATGAACAAATCATGATTCGTCAATATGAATCATCAAAATCATGATTCATCACAATGAATCATCAAAATTGTATGATTAAATGTGGATGTTTTTGGAATATTAATGACTCATGAATTATGATAAGATGAGGTGTATAAAATATATTGTATTTTTGTATGAGTTGTAGATGATTAAATTTTATTTTAGTGTATGATTTTAGTATAAATAGGTATTTTAAGTTGCATTGTAAATCATCAATATATAGAAAATATATTATCTCCCTTTAAATCTCTACTTATATTATAATCATAATATATATAAATAATCTTAATAAATCATAATAAATATTTTATAAAACGTTATCAGCACGATCACGCTCCACCGTCAAGATCAACCTCCGCCGTAGAGATCAACTTCAACCGTCGAATCAACGTTTTTCAAAATTCTTCAATTTGGTCGAGTAATATGACGAACTTGGCAAGCCTCGAATTGTTGCACTGGATATCAACGGCAAGAACTATTTATCTTGGGCACTAGATGCCGAAATTCACCTGAAAGCAAAGGTTTAGGTGACACCATTATCGCTGCGAAAACCACAACAAATTAGGATGCAGGCGCAACCGACGCCAGTGGCACAACCATATCCACCACTCCTTAGGATAAGGCAAAAGCCTTAATATTTCTTCGCCACCACATTCATGAAAGTCTGAAAACTGAATACTTAAATGAGAAGGATCCGGCTGAGTTGTGGAAAAGTTTGAAAGAACGATACGACCACCTGACAACTGTTATCCTACCGAGAGCAAGGTACGAGTGGATAAATTTTACGACTGCAGAATTTTAAATCGATGAATGAATATAATTCTGTAGTTCATAGAATTACTTCTACATTGAAATTATGTGGGGAAGCAATCACCGATGATGATAAGCTCGAAAGAACATTCACCACTTTCCATCCGTCGAATGTAGTATTACAATAACAATATCGTGAAAGGCATTCAAAAGGTATGCAGAACTAATATCTGTTTTATTGTTGGCTGAGCAAAACAACGAATTGTTGATGAAAAACCACGAATCCCAACCAACCGGTGCAACTGCGCTCCCTGAAGCGAATGCGGTCAGGCGAAATAATAATGATAATAATCGAGGTAATGGTCATTGGTCGTGGACGTGGACGTGGCGGATATCGCGGCCGCGGACGAGGCCTGTGGTCAAGGCCGAGGTCGTGGCCAAGGATATTATGGTGGTGATTATCAGTACTTCTGTGGTGGTTATCATAACAATCGTGGTGGTTATCAAAGTCTCCCCAGAAGAGGAAAAGCTATGATAATAAGGATGAGAATAGGCACACCGAACAAAAGGATAATGATGAGCGATGCTATCGTTGCGGTGGTTTGGGCCATTGTTCGAAAACTTGTCGCACGCCCAAACATCTCCTTGAATTATATCAAAAGGACAAAGGAAAGAAAATTGAAACAAATCTTGTTCAGGGTGATCTCGCCTCTACTTCTGGTGTCAATGATGAAAGTACTCATTTCGAAGCCGCGGATTTTCAATAAGCTTGATGTGATTCCCTTATGTGTTATTATCATATGTTTAATTATGTGTGTGTATTATATGCTTGTATTATATGCTTGCATTATATGCATCGTTGTGTTAAGTTATTTGTATGTTTGCATGCTTTGTTATCAATAATAATGGTTATCATGTGCTTATTATTAACATTCATACAATGGAATACGAGCATGTGCAATGGAGAATTATGTCTCGCAGACTGCGCAACGACTTATACGATTCTGAGAAATAAGAAATATTTTGATCATCTTGAAATGAAAGGAGAGAGTGTCATTACTATCTCGGGCAGTACAAATATAATTGAAGGCTCCGGAAGAGCTAGCATTCTACTGCCAAAAGGGACAAGGCTAATAATCGAAAATGCCTTATATTCTCCTAAGTCTCAAAGAAATTTACTAAGCTTTAAAGCTATTCGAAATAATGGATATCATGTTGAGACGGCAGAAAAGGGAGACGTCGAATATTTGCACATGACAAAAGTGATTTTAAATGATAAAAGAATCGTGGAAATATTACCTTCTTTTGACTCTGGGTTATACTATACATATCTAAAAACAATTGAGTCGTATGCTATCGTAAACCAGAAGTTTACTGAAGACAGTACATTTAATGTTTGGCATGACCGGTTGGGCCATCCCGGTTCAATTATGATGCGAAAAATAATTGAAAATTCACGTGGACATTCGATAAAGAACCAAAGGATTCTTCAATCTAATGATTATCTTGTGCTGCTTGCTCTAAAGGGAAGTTAATTGTTCGGCCATCACCAATGAAAGTAAAGAATGAATCTATTGTATTTTTGGAACGTATACATGGTGATATTTGTAGGCTGATACACCCATCATGTGGACCATTTAAATATTTTATGGTATTAATTGATGCATCGAGTAGATGGTCCCACGTATACATGGTGATATTTGTGGGCCGATACACCCATCAGCGCACAACATAAATCTTGAACGGATGGAAACAATTAAAGTGAGTGCTTATGCAAATTTTCAGCACCCAATCATACCTGAATGCGACCCAAGCTTAATTAGGACTGTGGAGTTAGGTTTCGGATTCTCCCCTACTCTATTTTCTCTCTTCTCCCTTTTCCACGTTACTTAGCATCTAAGGGTTTTTTATTTTCTAAGGGATAAGCATCATATAAAGTAAAGTGGGCTTTTGGGCTCAGATTTATTTTAACGGGCTCATGACTTTATATAAATTGAGTGTTATAGTCGTGGCCGAGGTCGTGGCCGTAGCCGACAGCATTATGGTAATTATGATAATTTTCATCAGAAAAGGAAAAAATGAAAACAAAGAGGAAACCGGCGAACAATCAAAAAGGCGATTCGATGAACCATGTTCTCGTTGTGGTATGAAAGGTCATTATGCCCGTACTTGTCGTGTGGCAAAACATCTTGTTAAGCTCTATCAAAAAATCGCAGGAAAGAAAGTTGAGACAAACTTTGTCCAAGATGAAGGAGGTTCTAATCTCAACCTCGACGATATTTCCCACTGGATCTTGAAGAATTTCTCGCCGATCATAATGAATTTCTCTCTGGGGGATTTTGTTTGCCTAAAAAATTCAGGATCTCGAAATGAGTACTCAATAAAGCTGAATAAACCGCTATATGATTTAAAACAATCAGGACGTGTATGTGGTATAATCGTTAAGTGATTATTTTCTAAAAGAGGGGTATAAAAATGATCAAACATGCCCTTGTATCTTCATGAGAAGAAGTGGAAATGAATTTGTCATCATTGCCGTTTATGTTGATGATTTAAATATAATAGGAACTCCTCAAGAGTTAAATAAAGCTATTACATGTTTAAAACGAGAATTCGAAATGAAAGATCTGGAAGAACGAAATTTTATCTCGGACTACAAATTGAATATTTAAACAATGGAATATTTGTCCATCACGAGACTTACAAAGAAGATCTTGAAAAGATTTTATAAGGACAAAGCGCATCCATTAACTACTCCAATGATAGTACGACCTCTTGATGTGAATAAAGATCCGTTCAGACCATGCGATGATAATGAAGAAATACTTGATGCTGAAGTTCCATATCTTAGTGCTATTGGAGCATTATGTATCTTACAAGCAGTGTTTTAAAAAGCGCGCTATAGCGTGTTTTAACTCAAAAACGCGACAAAGCGCATTAAATATAGCGTTTTACCCAAGCGCATTAAATATAGCGTTTTACCCGAATAGCGTACGCTATTTATGACGTGGCACGCTATAATTACGCTAAATTGCGCTATTCACGGTATTACCCACGCTTTTTGGGTATACAGAACATTGTAAAATTCGGTCAACTGTTTGGGCTAATCGGCCTTATTTTAAGCCCATTAGAAACCCAAATAAGAATTACAAGATCAAGGCCCACAAAGTTAGGCAAACCACTTAGAGATGATGTGAGTATGAGCGAACAAAGCCCTATATATAGAAGATTTATCAGCTTCTTCACTCATTGATAACCGATGTGGGACAACTATCAGCTTACCAATGCTTTGATTTGGTCGATATAAGACAAACAATCAACTGAAATAAAAAATATATAAAAAACTGAAATGAAATGTTTTAAAACTGAAATATTAAACTAGATACATAAGCTAACGTATATAACTGGAGCTATAAAAACTGAAATAAACAATTATTTAAACTAAAATCTTTTATCCTTTCTTTATTTATTATTTACTTTAATATTTTTTTTCATTTCAATTTTTAGATATAATTATCGTTGTTTTTGTTTTACTTACGTGTTGTTTAGTATATTTAGTTCCCATTACTTGAATAATTTATTTGATCTGATGATAATTTTTTAAACTAATGATAATTAATATCATATTAGTTAATTTAACTACTATATTCATTTATAATTATCATATATTATAATTTTTAGATTATAAGGGGATTGCCCTAAATACTCACGCAATGCGCTACGCTTTTTACGCTACGCGCTATCGGAACCAAAAACGCGACGAGGTACGCAATACGCTTTTTAAAACATTGCTTACAAGTCATACTAGACCCGATATAGCATTTGCAGTATATTTATTAGCAAGATATAGTTCTTCACCAACTAGACAACATTGGAATGGGATCAAACAAATATTCCGTTATCTTCAAGGAACTACGGATGCAAGATTATTTTATTCGAATGAATCAAAATCAAGTTTAGTTGGCTATGCAGATGCGGAATTTCTATCTGATCCGCATAACGGACGATCGCAAACAGGTTACTTATTTACACATGGAGGTACGACTATTTCATGGCGATCGGTTTAAACAAACATTTATTGCTACTTCTTCAAACATGCTGAAATATTAGCGATTCATGAGGCTAGTCGAGAATGTGTTTGGTTAAGATCTATTATTCAAGACACATGTGGACTATCTATTGAGAAATTACCTTCTACAATATTATTTGAAGATAAACATGCATATCTCAATTAAAAGAAGGTTACATCAAGGTGATAGAACAAAACATATATCACCAAAAATTTTCTTTACGCATGAACTTCAGAAAAATGGTGATATTGATGTACAACAAGTTCGATTAAGTGAAACTTGTTGATCTATTTACTAAGGCACTTCCTCCAAGAATTTTTGAAAATTTGGTATATTCAATTGGAGTCCGAAAACTTAGAGAACTTAAAGGACATTTTTATTAGTGGGAGTAAATACGCGTTGCACTCTTTTTTCTTCACTATGTTTTTTCCCACAGCGTTTTCCTAGTAGGTTTTTAACGAGGCAACAACTAAAAAACGTATCTAAAGAATGATGTATTCTTTTTCCTTCATTGGGTTTTATCCCACTGGGTTTTTCCTAATAAGGTTTTAACGAGACATATTTTTTGGAAAACACCAAGGGGGAGTGTTATGAATATTAAGAGATAATATTAAGATGTGGATGTTTTTGGATTGTTATTGAATTATTGATATTTGGAGGTATTATATTTAATGTTGTAAAAATTAGATGAGTATTAATTGATAAGATGATGTGTATAATGTAATAAATGTTATAAATTTTTGGTGTAATATTGAATTTGTGTAGTATAATATGTGATTTTGGATTGTGTAAATTGTGCGAAGATTTATTTAATAAAGAAGTTATTATCTCTAGTTATCTCTCTAATCGTAATTAATAAAACACTTCATCGTTATAATATTTTCATAACATATATATATATTCTTTTTCCGGAAGTATTTTACGACAGAAATTTAATTCTTCAGAACAATCGGCATGAACCGTGGCGAATAAGCTCAAAACGGGCGTTTTAATCGGCCCGACCGCTTAGGCGCCGAACAGGCCGACTAATCGGCGCACAAGGCGTTTTTTTTGGCCGCCTAGTCGCTCAAGAAAATAAAAAAAAAAATAAAATAATTAAATAATAGGAAAAAAATATCAGATCTAAAACCCAAATCAAACGCGTACATACCTTATTCTCAGAGTCCACCCTACCATCTCTTCGCTCGCTGCCCCCGCCTGCACCGTTGCCGTCGTCGTTCTGCCACCAGCCGCCGTTGCCGCCGTCGTTCCGGCACCAGACGCCATCGCCCTCAATCCATTCCATCGGCAGTCTTCTATTAAGAGCTAAGGTTAGATTCTAATAATATAAAACTATATCGCTTCCAAGATTTATAATTATTTGTGGCTTTATGCTGTGTCTTTGTAATTCTTTATCTGTGGCTTTATGTTGTTGGCTTTATATGTCTTTATGTGTGGCTGGCTTTATGATGTGATTTATAATTTATTTTGGCTTCGATTCAGCTTATGAATTTAATCGAGCAGCAAAAGTTTAGTTAGTGTTGAATTCTTTAATCTTTAATTCTTTATTCATGTAGTGTATGGATCTTTTTTTTTTGCTGTAAAAGTCGCCTAGGCCTAGATTAATTTAGTGATGATGCTGTAGCGGAGGAGGGGATGATGGAGTAGATAAGTTCTGAAGTGTGAAGTATCGAACGATAAGGGAATTATATGATGATGATTTCGAATCTGAAGATCAGGTTAACGATGAAGTATGATAATTGAACGTTTGAGGACTATTTGATCGTATGTATGCATTTGGTATTAGTTAGATGCTTGCGAACTTGGTGTAATATGATATTTTGAGCGTTCCTCTTGATGTTAAACTTGTTATGAGTTAATTTCTACATATTTCCATCTATGATTTGAGCTTTGAAGCAATGTCATATTTTATGTGTTTCATATATTTGCAATATTAATGAAAAATAGGTGAACCGCCTAATTGTCGCTAGAAACCGCCTAGGCCCCGCCTAGACGGTCTAGGCGCTAGGCCCCACTCGGGCGCCTAGCTAGCGCCTAGCGTATTTTACAACATTGTTTGCGGCTTTACAACAATCCGTGAAGAAAATAACCCTTCGAAAAATCGAAGGAGTAGCATTATGGAGAAGAAGGGCAGCGTCACGTCACTGTCCTCTGTGTTTCCCGCCGACGAAGCTCACAAAGCTTCGGCGCGAGTCAGCGAGGCAGTCGCTGAGAGCCAGCGGCAACTCGCACAGCTCGGTGGCTTTATCGCCGACAACACCAACCTCATAAACCTCGTACAGAAGCTCCCTGATGAAACGCATCACGATATTATGGTAGAAATAGCTCAATTTTTTTTCCTCGGTAAGTTACTTTCGACTCTTAATCCTTGCGAGCCTGAGTTTTAAAAGGTCATTTATTTTGGGGATGTTAGGTTCCGTTTGGGAAGGCGGCTTTTTTTCAGGTCGTTTGATTCACACCAATGAGTTCATGGTAATGCTATCGCTCAAGTTGGTGTTTTTCTTATGGGAATTTTCAGAATTTCGTAACATCAGATGTTTTTGTAGCGATGGGCTCTGTTAACTTTATTTCTTTAGAAAGGCAATTTCCATAGTTTTTTTTTAAGTGTGGTGTGTGTGTAGGTTCTTTTAGGAGAAGGGTATTATGCAGAACGAACATGTAAGCAAACGATTGAGATTCTGAAGAGAAGAGGAAATGCTTAGAGGCTCAGATTGAATCTGTTAAGGCTGTCATTAAGGATTTGAGAGCCGAGGCTTCGTTCTTCGATGCTACTGCATCTGAGTCGGCGGTAATAAACTTTCTTCAATCCGTCTTATAATTGCTTGTCAATCTTTTTCCCTATGTAGTTCTGATTACTCATCGCCGACGGTTTTAAGGAAAGGAAAAAAATAGAAGAAGATTGATTTAAAATCTCTTCAGATGTATAAAAATGGAGTTTTTTTTTTTTTTTCTGAGAAGTCGTATATTATGTGGCGAGTTGTCTTAAAATATTTTACCGAATATTCATAGGAAGGGCTTGTGGAGATCAGAGAAGAGTACGTCGAGGAGGGTTCTTCGGGCAAATTCGAATCACCAGGTAAATTTTTACTCACTTAGTTGCTTGTTGACATAATCTGATATGTATAAGAGAAGTATAAAAGTCATTTGTTGTCCTCTTGGCCTTCAAATGAAAGAAAAAGGGTTCAAACCGCAAATTCAGTTGAAATTTGGGGACTTTCTTTCAGTGGAAAGTAGTATTACAATCAAAACTGACTTCGTAGGCTTTATGTAATGATTCGAAAAGGCTGAAAGAAATCTAAGACTCGAATAATTTCTGTAGCCTACGATCTAATGAGTAGCTTTCTATTTGACGGCGAATATGTTTACGTTTTGATGTAAAACAGCCAATGTGAGGGATGAAAGCACTGCTGCAGCAGAAGATGATGAGTACTCAAGGATATTTGCAAGAATGGATGAACTCGAAAGAGAAGAAGAAGAAGCTTCCATGGCCAGCAACGAATCCATGCCAGCGAACAGAATATTACAACGAAAGAAGGGACAGCGCATTCGCCAGAGGTGATGATAGTTGCTTTAGGATTCGCCCAATTTCCTTACGATTTCTGCATTAACGATCTTTGATTGGCGGGCTGCTTTTTACGGTTTGTTTCTTAATTTATGACGCTTTTTGTGATTTCAGGACATAACGAAAGGGATGCAAGAACTATCCACAGGTAAAAAATCCTCAAGTTTATGCTTCTTAGCCTAGTCGATGAATGGAGGGATATATAGTCTTTAACCAAAATGGTTTTCGATAGCGTCCCGCGTAAAGACTATTCTACCCTTAGTGATTGGGACCCATAGTAACCGGCTTTCTAAAACGTAAAGCGTTTAAGGGTGGGTCAGGTGTAGAACAATGGTTGTGTGGTTAGTCATCGAAGATATATGGTCATAGGTTAAATTCCTTATTACACAATATTTCCTTGTCTCCTCATACAACATAGCATAAGCAGAGAACCCTTAGGTCTCTTTAAAATGACAAAAATACCCTTATATTTAAAGTGATTGACTGAAAAATCTGGCCGATTGCAGGACTCGGTGAGTTGACGGGTAAGGCTTTAGAGAAACCTGAAGAGAAGGAGAAAGTTCGACCTCCGCCCGTCAGCAGCGGCGCGGTATTTTATTGTCTTCCTTTTCTTTTTTTTTTATCATTTTCTCGACCGATAGTGAATGTATCGGTGAAACGTATATGTATTCGTTGAACGATGTTTTATGTGTGGTGTGGTAGGCGTTCACGGGCTCGATCGTAGAGCGTCGTACTCAGAGCATAGAGAGGAACTCAGATGAGCGTGGCGAAGGCGGTGGGGGCCCCCGCCGGAGGCCTGTGTCGAGGTTTAGATGCAAAAAGCATCAGCAGATGAAGAAGTGATGGTACTTTTTTATTTTATTTCTCAACGACATTTTAACAACTAAAACTAGTTATTATCCGTGCAATGCCCGATGTTGACCATCTATAGCTATTTTATATTAATAAATAATTATTTATACTGAGTAGTGTGATAGTAGGTAGTTTTCATGTTTTTATTATGTTTACATGGTAGTAGCATTTGAGGACACGTACATTTGCATAATAATATAAGATTGGGGGAAGTTTAATGTTTTTTTATGGAATTTTTCATATTTATCTATCTATTATTGAGAGCATCTATGGCCCCTGTCCTGTTTGCTTTCCAAAGAAAAGGCCCTACAACATAAATAATAACATGTTTTAATGTGTTTGGTTCTACTTTTGGCTGTCCGATGTTAAACAAAGCCCGATAAATAAAACGGACCATGTGATAATAGTTTTAAGACAAATGAATATGATAAAAGGGCCTGATAATAATAGTATGTATTTTGCGCCTAATATGACTAGGGGTGTTCATACGGTCGGTTCGGTCGGTTTTTAAATTTCGGTTCGGTTTTTTTGGTTTTTCGTTTTACGTATGCTTAATCCGATATCCGACCGGATAAAATAAAACGGACCATGTGATAAATAGTTTTAAAGACAAATGAATATGATAAAAGGGCCTGATAAATAATAGTATGTATTTTGCGCCTAATATGACTAGGGTTGTTCATCGGTCGGTTCGTTTCGGTTTTTTCAATTTCGGTTCGGTTTTTTGGTTTTCGTTTTACGTATGCTTAATCCGATATCCGACGTTTTAATTTGGTTCGGTTCGGTTTTTTGTAATTCGGTTCGGTTTTTTCGGTTGGTTTTTTCGGTTAGGAATTTAATATCAACAAAAAAATATTATGAGCTGAAATACATAAACAATTTATGGTTACTAAAAAATAAAAGAATATTTATGAACGTGACCATGTAGCAAAATAATTCAAAGGTCCGAAAAACAACATGAAAATGGAACAAAAGCGAACCAAAATATAAAAACATTCACTATAGATACTACAAATTGTTTGGGAGAAAAATAGTATTGTAATTGATGAGGAAAACATTCACCTAAAAATGGAAAAAAGTATACCAATGAAATTATATTTGTTGTGTTGTTTACGTTATGGGAGAAAAACAAATGATTTTTGATATTT